>CAHIKZ030005533.1:2157500-2392500 GCA_903632075.3 Acanthosepion pharaonis
ATATATATATATATATATGGATCAAATATACAATATATATATATACACACACACACACACACACATATCTATCTATATATCTATATATATATATATATATATATATCTATATCTATCTATCTATCTATATATATATATATATATATATATATATATATATATATATATATATATATATAAATATATATATATATATTTATGGAAACTTAATCACATTAAAACAGCATTGCAAGAAAATATTCATTCATTTCCTTTAATGTTCTAATATCAAACTAAAAATTAATAACTAAAAAATAGTATATATATATGTGTATACATACACGCACATACACACATACACACACATATATATATGTATAATAGACAATTTATTTTTTACAACTTGAATTGGAATTTTAATCTCTTCAACTTATACATTATGGGAGAAAATTAAACAATTTCAGTTTGTCTGATGGGCATAAAGCCAAAAAGAAAAATAGTTTTGAATTTATGATCTTCCGAAAAATCTAGTTTGTTATTTTATTACTTTGGTCACTTGATCAAAACCTTTTAAGCAAAATGATTGATAACAATGTCTTGCTGATGATGATGAGAAAAGAATTGCTTCTAAGTTTATAATTAAATGGAAGGATGCCTCTTCTATATGAATAAGTTTGGATAATTCTAGTTAGTCACAGTTTTTTTCACAAAGTGTGACAAAATTTATGACTAATGTTATCATTAATTCCACTGTTTTATGCCATTTTATGCATTAGTTTAAACAAAATAACATAATTAAGAATTATATTTCGGCATGTTTTGTACTGAAGCTTAATTTGTTCAACAATTTCCAATGATTTTTAAATGTTGCTGTCTCATCTTTTGTATTCATTCCTATTTCTAAATTTTGCCAAAGCAATTTTCACAAAATTACTGTTTCTATAGAAATATTTCCATTACTGATCATTTAAAATTTTCCAACAATATTCCTTCCTGATTCTTGTTTTTGATTACTTTAATAACTTCAACAGATGAGATAAATAAACACATTTATGAATCCATTTCTCTGAAATGAACTGATAATTAATGCAATACATCAACACTTCTTTAATAAAATTCATAAAGATCATACATAAGAAATATTAAGAGCCTGTTTTTCAATATATATGTACAAAAAGACCTAATTATATATATATATATATATATATATATATATATATATATATATATATATATTGAGAGGGAGAGAGAAAGGGAAAGGATTAATATGAATAAAAATTTGTCACATAGCTGTTACCTTGCGCATCCTGACTCCAGAGTTTTGTAGATGGACCCATCCGTCCACTATTCAGTGGGTATCAGCAATTAGCTGGTTATATTTACCCAATTTTTCTTTTTGATGTACTTATCATTGATGCAAGTATTTCTCATATTGTTTGCAGATGGGTGCATGGCTGCATGTGCACAAACGCCCACAATTATTTACTTATATTAATTCTATTAATGCCCCATCGAGCACTTTGTTGCAAAGACTGCTTGCCAAATGTTTTTCTCTCAGTATCCCACTGACTGACAGTATTTTTGGCTTCATACTATCTTTGCCATCACTATATATATATATATATATATATATATATATATATATATATATATATATATATATATATAAAAAAATAGAGTCTTAAGGTGTGCTATATTTATGGGATAAAGTGCTCAATATCAGAGATAGAGCGTGTGTAAATATAAAAGTGAACATAGAAGTCAACACTTAGAGGTGACAGTCTGTTTCATGCTATATGCAATCGTCAGGCCATGTTATATATATATATATATATATATATATATATATCAGCTTTACCCTGAAGACATGTTTAGGTGAAACCTTGGTAGGTTTGTCTGGCTCCTTAGAATTATTTTATGTTCACTCTACTTAGTGTATTGAGCCCTTTATGTAATTGTCTTTTACCCTTTTTACTCGTTTTTTTTTTTGTTTTTTTGCACTTGGAACTTAAACACTTGACAACTGTTTTTGCCTTGTTTTAATGTTCTTGGTTCTTTTTTTTGTTATTTCACATTTTTCCTCAGGTATTTATTTGTTCTACTACAAGTTAAGCTATGTGAGTTTTTTTCCAAATGAGTACCACCATATATATATATATATATATATATATATATATATATAATATATATATATATATATGTATGCATGTGTATGTATATATATATATATATATATATATATATATATATATATATATATATATATATATATTACTAAACAGTATATTTATTTTGTTTCGGGAAATCTCATTAAAAAAAAAACATATGCTCTCTGTCAGGATTTGAACATGCATCCGCCTAGATAGAGGGAACCATTTTTAAATCTAACATGGTCCAGACTGACTGAGCTACAAAGAACTCAGTCGGCTAGGCAAGGTTGAACAATGACTTTAAGGAAAAATCTTCTCATCATAAACTCTTGAAATTTTCATATCTGTTTCATTTCATTTCCCAACCAAAGTCAGTCTTGTTCAATGAAATACATGACTTCCACAGAAGTTGTCTGTGCATGATCTGTGTCTATACTTTTGATGATATGGTATCCAATGCTGATCTCAGAAAATTCAACATTGTTGGAATTGAGATTTTCCTGATATAGCCACAACTTTTCTGGGTTAATCATGTTGCAAGTATGAGTGATGGCAGAATCCCTAATGTCCTCATGTACAGCTAATTTGACAGTACACAAAGGAGTGTTAGACAGCTGTAATGTGATCTGTTGATAATAGAGCGTCCAATGCTGGTCTTCTTGCAAAATTCAACATTGGTAGAATTCAGGCTTTCCTGATATAGTCACAGCTTTGCTAGTCTAGTCATGTTAAAAGGATGAATAACAGCAGATTACCTGTAAGGCTCTATCAAAAATGATTTAAGGCAATAATCAAGAATAAAGGTTGCATGTTATCATGTAAGGCAGTTCCACAGGCAGGAACTGTGAGAAAAGAAACTGTTGGAGTAGAAGTGGCTGTTACATTTAAATATTTCAACAGTAAAATGGTGGGACCTAAATACCAATCTAGTAGCATGCTTAAATTTATGTAGTCAGGACACCAGGGAACAAAGCTTGTCAGAGAATTTGCCATGAAAATATTTGATAGAGGGAAGCAACATCACGTTGATGAGAATGTAACTGAAGTTGAAATGCCAGATAATGAGCGATTACATTGCAGATCCTTCACTGGATTTTGTCAACAACCTCAAAATGAATAGCAAGGGCACAAAACCGGATATGGCAACAGTATTCAATGCATGGGTGAATAGTACATTTGTAAAAATGCAAGATGAGAAAAACTTTCTGGCTATGCTCATGTTTGAACAAGATGATTAAAAACTTTATTTCAAGCATGGAATGAGTCCCAATAAGTTCATTGATAACAGAAAGATATTCTGTTGATAGGAGGTTCTTGGCTGGTGGGGGAACAAAAGGGATGTTCACTGACACTACTGCATGATCAGATTTGCCAAAAGAGCAGTACTACATAGCATGACATGAGTCAGAGATAGAGGTCAAAAAAAGAGATCTAGAAGAGAAGCATGTCCATCAAGGTTCGGGTAGTCACTTGTATGAAAGATTGAGAAATTCAGGGTTTGGATGCTAGTAAGGTCAGTGACAGAGTATTTAAGCTGCCAGATGAACACAAATATATTTGCAAACAGGTGTAGGGAGATGGCCTTGAGGCAAGTCATGAGAGGAAGAGGAATAGTAAAGAAAAAAGATTCAAGAAAGAGTTCCCTAGCCATAAACTCCCAGGCCATTAGAGTCATTTCTAAAGGGAAAAAGATAGCCAGTAATCATGAAATCAAAGGAGAGGATTGCAGAGTTAAGATTAGTTTCACAGAGAGCTTGGATGTCCAGAGACTTTTCAAAGATTCCACATTGCAGAAGTTGGTATGAATACCATGAATGTTGGAGAAAGAAAGGTTGAGGGGTTTAGGTGTTTTTTGTTGAGCTGGTTTAGTTTTATATCTTTGGTTGTTTATAGCCATGATATGTTATTTAGGTAAGGGAAAGGCTTAGGGATTAGTAGCAGTCGCTTAACATATGCAGGGAAGGGACAGGTATGGCCACAGGGTTGCCAACCGACTGTGTGTGGAGGGACGCCCTTTCATGTGTAACATGGCACTGCCAGAATTCTAATATTATGCAACTGTTCATCAGAGCAGCCTCTCTGGACACTATGCAAGAGTTTGGGCTGCTAACTCCCAGTCCGAGGCAGCAACCCAAAAACTGCCAACCCGGTACGCTTAGTATGAAGAGACATATCCACCATCCACATATATCACAAAAAATTCATGACAGCACCACTATTAAGGCCTGAGAAAAGGAAAGGAACTGGGAAACCCTTCCTAAACAGGAAACAAGACATGAGCCTCTACTCCATTTCAAGAGAAGTAGGAGGAATATGAACCCGGTGATAGGAAAGCGTATCTACTCCTGTTAAAAAAAAAAAGATAAAAAGTTACTTTGATTTAACTTAGTTAACGTTGAGATATCCATTAGAAATTCAACAAAGAATGAAAAATGGTAGAGACCTACCTCTGAAAGAACTTTCAAGACAGTCCTGGGTTTGACTTTCGGTTAAGATATTTCAAAGAATGTACATTCAGATAACTTACTTAGAGAGTCAATCTACGGCCAACAAAAATTATTTATATCTGAATTTTTGTATATAAACACACACACACACACACACACACACACACATATATATATATATATATATATATATATATATATATATATATACACCTTTCAATCTATCTATATATACCTTTATTGCTGAATATAAAAAAACAAAACCTAAAAAATAAATTTATTAAATATCCATGTTACATTGCTAAAACTGTATTTTCAAATTACATCTACTGATGTAAAAAAATTCTTGTTATCAATAACCAAGAGTGGTCTCCCCTTGTTTTGTTACTCTCCTCTTTGAAAGAGCTATTTCTGTTTACTGGGACTATAAAGGAACACTATATGCGAACCTTATATTCTCAGTTGAATAAAACTTTTTTTAAAGACTACACCTGCGTACTTTTGTCATTACAATTCTTAAAGCAATATTCTGAAACAAAAACACAAATGTCAGCTAAGTTTTTTTTTCATCATCTTATCTTCTGACAAATAACACCTGTATTATAAACACTTCAACCAAAGATATGAATTATGGGTAATTCTTACATCGTGTGGAATCAACCATTTGCTCCATTATATGAAAACAAGAAAGATTATATCAAAATCTCAGTGAAATCTCTCAAAATCTGTCTGTCTATCTATCTATCTATCTATCTATCTATCTATCTATCTTAGTCTGTTTGAATCTATCTTAGTCTACTTGTATCTATCTATCTAGCTTAGTCTATTAGTATCTTTCTATCTTTGTTTGTAGCTATCTTAGTCTGTTTCTATCAATCTATGAAGCTATCTATTTATCTTAGTTTCTTTGTATCTATCTTAGACTATTTGCATCTATCTATCTTAGTCTATTTGTATTTATCTATCTATTTATCTATCTTTGTTTATATCTCTGTATCTCTCTTTATCTATCTACCTCTCTTTGTATCTCTTATATTCTGTTTCTATCTGTCTGTCTCTCTATTCTATTTGCATATATGTATCTAAGTCTTTTTCTGTCTATCTATCTATCTGCATATCTATCTATCTATCTATCTATCTTTTCCATTTATCATTGATTTCACCTTTTAGAATTTCTCTATGTCTTATGTATGACTGAATAAGTGGTTTGCCTGAGATTAAAAAAGATAACGAAACAGAAAATCATCTTTTGCTTTTCAGGTAACGTCAGCATACAAATAGCTTCTCAATGAAAAGTGCTTTAAGCTCTGGCCAAATAATCTTGTTTCTATGAAAAGAAAATAAGTTATTTTAAGCCACATACAGAATATATGAATATGAATATTTATGCCTCACTGGTAAAGTTGCACTTTGATTTTTGATGTCATGTAATTTCTCATTGGCTGCACTTTAAAGGATTAATTTTTTCTCATGAAAGAAATTGACAAGCTTGGAGCAGGAACATTTATTTGAAAGGAAATAAAAGATCCTTAAATTATAATTATATTTTCATGCAAGAAAAGATGAATATCTGCCTGGTACATTTTCTGTGAGAATTGAATTGAACAGATTCTACTCCTTTGAAAGTTTGGCTTTTATAGAAATTCTACCTTTTGACACGACTTTCTAATTCTCTCGTTCCTTATCTTATGATCTCTTTTAAAATGTTGCATTATTTTTTTTTTGCTGTTTATCAAACAGTTACATGAAAGTCCACTAATAAAAGATAAAAAACTACAGTTGGATTCTCATATTATCTATGAAAATTCTAAGTTCTTTGACATGCAATATTTTCCTTGAAAGATAAACTACAAAACATTTTTAATATGGGATTAGTTTTCATTTCTTCTCTCAATATTTCTGTTTTATCAATTATTGAATGAAAATTTTATTTTTAATATTTATAACAGTGTTTAAAAATAAAGATTAAGCCCCTTTATTAATTTTTGAAAAAGTAGGGGACATTTGAAAAAACATGAGGACACTATGGGATACTATTCTTTTCATTATGAATCTAAGATTATTGAAAGGGAAAGACTCTTTTGTTAGAAGAATTTAATCCCTTCATTCATGTGGGAATTAATCTCCTGGAAATTGTCAAAAATGTCCTCTGCATGAAAAATAACATCCAGGAATTCATCCTGAAATCTTAAATTTTTATTGCATTTATAAGAATCATCACATAAAACATATTTCTAACAAAATCAAATATATAATCTATACATAAAATTCTGTGAGTTCTGTTAGTCTGTCCATAAATCACACTCTCTAAAATAACCATACATTGAGCAAGCGAAATCAAATTTTGGGGAGAAGGGCAAACAGGTAAGGGGCTATAAAGTACAGTTGGATTTACTAGGGTGTGTAGCTTAGTGCAATGAATTTTCATTCACTTTTTAGAAAAAAAAATCTTTTAAATAAAAGAAAAATCTCCAGAAAGATAAATGCAGTTGTCAAATGAAGTTGGAATTTGTAAAAAATATCAAGAAATTACTTTTGACAGATTTGAAAAGAAATGTGAGATTGATTGATTGATTGATTGATCTATCTATCTATCTATCTATCTATCTATCTACGTAGTAATATCTATAAAACAAGCTACCTGTTCATCTATCTACATATAAAATTATGTGACTTTCATTAGTCTGTCAGTGCATCCGTCTGCCTCCATTCATCTTCCCACAGGGTCCCAGATTCAACACAGAGGCCTACATCAAATGTCTTGAGGAAGTAGTATTGCCCTGTGTCAAGAGGGTGGTAGCTGGAAGTCCTTATGTCTGGCAACAGACATCTACACTATGCCATACAAGTAGGAGAGTCCAGTCATTGTTGTCAGACAATATCTGAGGCCACATCACACCATACATCTGGCCACTCCCCAGACTGCAACCCCTTTGGGGCACAGTTGAGTGACAGACCAACAAAACTCCTTGTAACGCCAAAGATGAAGTGAAGGCAAGGATTATGGCAACATTCACCAACTTAAACAAGGAAACCACTCAGAAGAGTTGCAAGAGTGGCAGGAGATTCTGAAGTCATCTGGAGGGTGTGGTTGAAGCCAATGGCGATTTTATTGAATAAGATATTTCAAGATATTTTTGTGTAATTTTGTTAAAATGAGATGTCATTGTTATTTTTATTTTTGCATAATTTAGCTAACAGTGCATGTGCACACACACACACACACACACACACACATACATATATATATATATATATATATACATATATATATATATGTTCTACATTCAACATCATCACTTGATAAGACAGCAGAAGTGTTGAACCAAAATGGCTATTTTTGTAGTGATTTTATAACATATTTATATTATAATTTTCATATAAATAATTTTATATATATATATATATACATATATATGTTAAAGAAATGAAAGTTTGTAGCTTAATTTTACATGACATGTGACATTTTTAAAAGCAAAGCAACCAATATTGCTCCCGGTCTTCTGGGCTCTATGGGAGATTTAACTTGGATTAAAATAACAGGAAAATGTGTAATGAAGAGGAGGAAAAAAAAAGGAACACAAAGAGCTAGTGACAAATAACACTAAGTGCCAACAAACATTCACGCTGTTTACACAGCGGGACCCAATATAAAGTGCCTCCAGCACCTTAAGGTGAAATAAAGAGTGCGACTGGGACACAACAGTGAACCAATCTGCACTAAAATTAGCAACAAACCCTCTATTTATATATATATATATATATATATATATATATATATATATATATATATATATATATATACTGAGGTTAAATCTGGGGTGAGTTTTTTTTTTCATGCCTGAAGGCAATCTTCAGGCCAGATTGCATTTAAACATGAAACAGATTTTTTCCACTCAGTGTTGACTTCTTTACAAGGTCTTATCAAAAAAGTATCAGGACAGTTACTATTGTAATGAAGCTAAAGTATGTAGAGTGAAGCCACTTGGCACAGATTGACTTTGAACTCTGTTATTATGTCCTTATGCACTTCTGATGTTTATAGCAATGCTTGGAAGATTAGTGTGTAGAGTGAGGTTTTACCACAGGGGTTTCATCTGTGACCATGGCTTGTGCAAGAGTTTTTGGCCCAGGACAACATTTCCCAGATTTATCTTAATTCCAGTTCCATTTTTCTTTCACCACACCCAAATCTTCATTTCCTGATCATTGTTAGTGTGAATTAAGAATTAAAAAAGAAAAGCTCAAACTTGTGCCCCTTGTCCTTAGAAGTCTGATTTTCCGAGACAACTGGCTTACTAGTTGGATATGTGGATAGTGTAATAGGTAGCAATTTAGAATTAGAAATCAGAGAGATAAGTTTGAATTCCAATCAAGATTGTCACATTCACTTACATATAAATATCTTTGAGAATGGTATGAATTCATCTCTTCTCCCCAAAGCTATTGATTAAATATTTGGGAAGCCTGGGTTCTTTAGCCTTGGTTGTCAACCAGTCTAGGGGAAAGACAAATCTGAAATTAAGACAGGTTGAGTATGGGGCTAGTAATCCAATAGAAACAGCAATGCATCACAGGGTGAGGGAAGTGGCTCCATATTCCTCAGGATGTCTACAGGACTTGGGTAGTAGCCATTCCTTATAGCTAAGCTATAGAGATCAACATTAAAATCTAGATACATAATTTTCTTTTTTCTTTTCTATGTATATCTATATGTTGCCATCTTTATTTACATACACTTACAATATTAGATATTTTAATTTATTTTCTTCTCAGCCCATGAATATCCATTGTCGGATGTCGGCCTCCCCCAGATTAATGGGAAAGAAAGAGTCATTATTTTGCCATGCTGACCCAATGTGTGTTGGTAGGGGCATGTGTGACACACTTGGCTGAACATGTCTCTTTTTGATTCATGATCACCAAAAGTGTTTATGAGTAAATAAAAATATGAAATATTTTAATTTATTTTCTTCTTCTTCTCAGCCAGTGAATATCCACTGTTGGACGTAGGCCTTCCCCAGATTAATGGGAAGGAAGGAGCCATTATCTTGCCATGCTGACCCTATGTGTTGGTAAGGGCATGTGTCATACACTTGAGTGATCATGTCTCTTTTTGATTCATGATCACCAAAAGTGTTTATGAGTAAACGAATGCAATGAATCTGACTGGAATTTGAACTTGGCCCTTCGATTTCTTATTCTGAGTCATTATTATCCATTACACCACCTTCACATCCAAGCTTACAGCATCTGGTATTTCTAAGGGGTCACCGATCAAAACACTGACCATACTTGAGATGAGAATTATTGTGTCAATATGATATGGACAATCTATTTTCAGCTATTATTAATTTTTCATTCTAATTTCAGTTTCATGATAATTTATTTGAAGCAATTTAAAAAAAAAAAAACACAGCCCTTACTGAAAGAATTTTGCTGCTCTAATAACTAAGCTATATATTTTAAAAAAGTTTTGTTCTGATTATACTTACTGATGAATTTCTTTCCTGTGACTCTTGGCTGAGATGAGTCGATAACCAATCATTGCTTTCGTATGGAAAAGAAAGAAAAAACGAAAAATGAGAAAAAGATTACAAACTGATAAAACATGAAATATGGGTTTGAAAGATGAGTGTTTTGAAATTCTGTAGAGTAGTATTCAATTTTTTGTTTAACCTGCAGTTCTCTCTCTGTGATTTGTGTTGAAATGTTTCCTTAATTTTATATTATGGAGCAGTTCCAGTGTTTGAGATCAAAATTGGTCAAAGAGTTCAAATTAGATTATTCCTTACCCTCAGGATCTTGCAGAGTAGTTGCCAGCTTGTACTCTTTTGCAACAGTGATTTAGAAAAAAGAACATTTAATGGAATAAAATATATCTGTATTCAGTACTGTCAACAGTATCACCAATTATATTAATACACTCATACACATTTACAAAATATATAGGTCTAAATATTATATAATGATTATTTGATTATTTATTATACCATGGTATAATGATTAGAAAGCTTTTCTTGTTGGATTTATTATGATTGAGTAGTGATTTCAATCCCCAGTGCTTACTACATGCCTTCAGCCTTGTGCTACATCTAAACCAAGCTTAGTAAATCCCCATATTCTCTTAAACACTTTGATGTGGTGTAATAATTATCAAGTTTTTCCTGCTAGATCCATTATGACTGAGTAGTGCATTTTATCCTCACTAGCTGCTCCATACATTTGGCCTTGTGCCACATCTAAGCTATGTTCAGTAAACTGCTGTAAAGATTATTTGAAAATCAAGAATAAGATGCATCATTATGTCTGAAGCCTGATGTTATTAACTGAGTTTTAATCTGAGAGTCTCACTGTTTAATATATTATGAGTCTTGTAAAACAACATAATAGTTTTCGGCATAGAAAATCGAAAATACATGATAAATTCAAACTCAGACTATATCTGGTATGTTCACTTTGACACTAATAGTCTTGGAAAAGGCAAGAATCTAACAATTGTTTTCCCCTGGCTATGGGATAAATAGCAGGATAGACTGGGCTTCCAAGCCTTGGGAGGCAACCACTATAAGAGAAGGAAAACTCTGAATCTAAAACTGTGGAAGAAGCAAGAAGCAACTATGTTGTAACCCAACCTGCATCCTAGTGGCATTATTGCCTTATTGCCTTATTTGGTGTGAAACAATTGAATAAAAACTGGCATTGAAATGCATATAAATTTCTATGGCTGTCACACTCACAGTGATATACAGTAACTTTTGCTTGAAACCAGAATATTTGTCTGTGAAAATTATTATGTCTTTCAAAGGTGAAGCGCCTTTATATGTATATACATTATATATATATATATATATATATATATATATATATATATATATATATATATATATATATTATATATATATATATATATATATATATATATATATATATATATATATATATATATATATATATTTATGTGTATGTATGTACGTATATATGCATATGCAGATAAACAAATAAATATTTATTAAATTTATGGTACAAACAAAGTAGTGCTCAATGTAGTTAACCAGAGCTGTGCTATGAAATATATATTAATACACATATACCTACATTTGTAGTTGCACTACAAACCTAGTTATATGTGTATGTATAATATATATATATATATATATATATATATATATATATATATGACATTCCTTATTAAATCAAAGAAATGAATTAACATTAAATTGTAAACATAGTTTACCTTTTACCATACAATTTAGTTAAACTTTGGAATTTGATTATGCTTTTTCTTATATTTTAGTTGTACTACATTGCACCATATATGTCTTATTGTTCTGTTTGTAAGATTAAGTTTTATTTGATATAATTTTGCATTAATCTCCTGGAAGTATTAGTAACACCTAGTATGGATGTATTGGTATTTGGTTAGTATTTTTGACATTTTACATTGATTGATAAGACAACAATAATGTGAACAGACATAAATTAACAACAATTTTCCAAACTACCTCACTGATCACCAAATTAGACTGTTTCTTTGTAAGGTAACCAATACCAACACTGAACATACAAAAAAAAACAATAACATTAATATTTAAGCAAGATGAATTTTCTCTTAGTGACATAAAATAAATACTATATAATAAATAAATCGAATGTCTATCCAATAAAAATAATGTTTAGGAAATAAAAATCTTTCATATTAATAAATAAAACATACATTACTTTCTTTAGAAATTACTTTGTTTATGTTAGGATATGAAACAGCAGATATGTTTATGTTTAATAAATAAAAGGAGCATCTATTCAAAAATGAGCATCCAGTCTAAGATGTGAGCTACCAACTGGAGATGCTAAAATAAAAGAAATATTGAACTTTAAATATCTCAGACATGTTTTAACAGATGACAGACAATGTAACACTAAAATCTGAAGGTAAACTGGAATAGTAAATGATTGATTGAGTGATTCATTTTATACAGCTTATCAAGACTTTGTATGTTACTGAAAGCCAGAAAATATTATTATATTGTAAAAAAAAATTTAGGGAGATAATGATGGTTTAGTAAAATAAGTCTTACTAACTAACCCGTAGCTAGGGGTGTGAAAAGATGGATCATACCTTTCCCAAGAGTATTTGCACAGACGTGAATATCATGAACTCAACTGGAAATGGAATTCAGGTCTTTGGTTAACAATTCTGAGCCATTATCAATTCCAGCACCTACGCATCCAAGCTAACAGCACCTGGTATTCTCATATGATCACCCACCTAGGTAAAAAACAAACTCAACATTGCTTAACTTTGGTGGCTGTACAGGAACTGATGTTTTAATGTGATGCCGCCATGAGCCCTAATAACAAAGGATGCATCCCAAAAACTAAGGAATTATGGAACAGTAAAATATCATTAGAAACAAAGACTAGCATGTATAACTTATATAATGTCAATCCTACTAAATGGCAGTAAATGTTGGCCAGTCTCCTCACAGATGAAGAAGAAATGTTCTACAGATGGATGATGAGAATACCATAAATGGAGCATATGGGCAACAAGCCAGTTTTTAAAGAAAATGGAAACAAAAGGACACTTCTATTTAAAATTGATATTTGATATTTCTAAGACATATAATAAGGAAAGAGGACTTGAAGAATTTGATACTCACAAGACGTAATCAAGGCAAAAGGGACAGAGAGAAATAGCAAGTGACTTAACTAAAGAGCTTATTTAAAGGGTTAGTGGAACAAGGAATGGGAAGGATAGTGAAAAGACAGACATTGCTGAGAATTAAAAAGGATAAGAAGTTATAAAAAGCAATGATCATGTGTGTTTTGAAAGGACACGGCATATATAGGAAAGGCCGTTTACATTGTCATTTATATTTCATTTCTTTGAAATATATTTTGTGAAATATGTTACAAAGCTTAAAAAAAATGAATAATTTGCTGACTGCACCAACTGTTGATAAATTAAATTGTGGTCGGTGATCTAAAGATAATAAGGTCCTTGTTGCTGGCAATTTCAAAGAAGGCGAGATCTTACCATATTTTTATGACAAAATTATTTATTTGATTATGTTTGAACTTCTGGCTATTGCAGGGATATTGTTTAGAGATAAAGCAATTTTTGCCTGAGGATTACAAACATTGTATGAAGAGAAAAGAAATGCATACCTGAGGGTCTGAATATAACTTGGTTTGCATATATTGTTGTTCATATATTAGATTGCTGCAAGTATCTTTTTTAACAAGACCATGTATTACTGTTATAAGTCTGCATGACCATTAGAGTGTGCGATAGATAAATTGTTGCCATTTTATATTTTTTTTTATTTTGTTGATGGCACAGTATAGTAAGATCAGTTGAGCACAGTCTGTAAGAAAAAAAGCACCATAATGCAATTCACTCTGCCAGAAATTAGGAAAAAGAATGCTATACTGTTTGGCATTCATGCAGGAAGCTCCTATGCAAACATTTCAGAGTGTTTTGGTGTCAATCTGAGGACAGTGCAGAGGATTTGGAAAGAGTTGGAAGATATTCAGTGAACATCATAGCATTTGAAGTGATCACTAGTGATGATTATATTATGTCTCCATTCATCTTTGCACAGGGCCTCAGACTCATCTTGGAGGACTACATCAAGAGACTTGAGGAGATAATGCTGCCCTGGCTCAAGAGGGTAGCTGCTGGAAGATCCTGTGTCTGACAACAGAACACTACACTATGACACACAAGCAGGAGAACCCAGTCATAGCTGTTGGACCATTTCTGCAACCACATCACCCACTTACATCTGGCCACCTAACTCTCCAGACTTCAATCTCCTTGATTATTATGTGTGGGGCCTAGTTGAGTGAGAGATCACCAAAACTCTTTATAACACCAAAGATGAACTGAAAGCAAGGATTATGGCAGCATTCACCAGCTTAAACAAGGAGACCATCCAGAAAAGCCACAAGAGATTCTGAAGTCATCTGGAGGCTGTGGTTAAAGTCAATGGTGATTTTTTGAATAAGTTTACTTTTTAATATTTTAAGATATCTTTGTGCAATTTTGGTAAATATATCTGTTAAAATGATATGTAATTTTTTTGTAATTTAGATGACAATTTATTCATCACACAATGAGTGTGTCTGTATATATATATGTGTGTGTATATATATATATATTTGTGTATTTAGGCAGCAATCCTTCTTTCATGCAAATTTCATTGAATACAACAGTCAAGGTTCTTTGATTTAGTTTTTTTATACAATTTCTCTTGTGATCTAATAATTTTTTCATTTCGGACAATAAATTATATAAAACTGTCCAATATGTAGCTGAAAGCACTTGGATAAAAGAACAATTGAACAGTTTTTTTTTATAATTTATCATCTGAAAAGAACAAAAATTAGATCACATGAGAAGTTGTATAAAAAACTAAATCAAAGCATCTTGCCTGTCATGTTCAATGTGCTTTGAATATTGTTGCCACATATGATCTGGTTCCTGCAATCTATTTAGAGATTCTTGATAAAATCTAAAGAAGAATCTGCAACATTATTGGTCATGAACTGGCATCACAGATTCAGTCATTTTCATACTACCTTAATATAGCTTCCCTGTACCTTTTCTATAAATATTTACATGGCAATTGCTTGTTTTTTTTAATCATTGCACCACAAGGAAGGTGATAAATCCACTAAGATGAAAGACATTACTGATTGGGAAAGAATCTATGAAAAAACATTATTAAGAACAGAGAAAAAAAACAGGAATTAAGCAGATAAAAGATAATGATTGACACTGCATTGAAGATCAAAATTGATGGGAATGTGAGAAGCCAGACATAGTTCCACTAGCTAGAAATATAAGAGAAGAAACTGTTAGTATAGAACTTACAGCAATTTCAAATGTAACATAATAGGATTTAACAGACAATCTAGTACTGCACATAAATTTATAAAGTCATGGTGCCAAAAAGGAAAGCTCATCAGAATAATTCCTATGAAATTATTTATAAAAAAGACAGAGAGAAGCTACATTATATTGGCAGAAAAGTGACTGAAGACAAGCTGCCAGGTCAGGACCATTAATATTACAGATCCTTCTTTGGATTTTGTGAAAACTCTCTAAATATATATCAGAAGCAGCAGACCAAATGTGACAGAAATCATACTTATTATAAAACCCAGGTTGTGTGTGTGTGTGTGTACGTTTATATATTGGATTGGATTTCCTACATTTTTCAACTGATTTCAACAAACCTTCACATGACTACATAAAATTACCTTGCGGTGGTTCTGACAGTGCCAAAAATGGGAAAAACACAATTGTTTTTGCATGAAATCAATAAGAGGCATCGCGAGAATGAAAGGGGGACAACTCATATTGAGTTATACTTAAAACCCAGGTTGTTTGTGTTTTTTTTGGCAGGTAGTGTTTCTTATTGTCTTGCACACTTTTTTCTTTATTTTTACATTCAGAATGCTTTAAAAATTCCATTTACAAGACAATTGTTTATAATAAAATTTTATTAAATCGGTAGACTCAAAACGATTGAAAACAATATTTTTGTTTGAGTTTGGGTTTGACCAATTCATAAAAAAAGAAAGAACAAAACAAAAAAAAAAAACTAATTAAGACATGCGTGTCTGTCAACCTTAAACAATAATCTTTGTCAATTTTATTTTTCCGTCTTTATGATGGTCGATACTTGATCTATCTCTTACTGTTACATCCCCGGGCAATGCCGGGCTCTACTGCTAGTATTTAATATGTGGATGAATGTTACATTTACAAAAGTGTGAGATAGATTCTGGAGAGAAAAATTGTCTAGTATGAAACAGTGAACCAACATTGTTAGTGTTGTATCCTTAAAAGAAGTTACAAACAGACAAAGCTAGTACTCGAGTGAAAGGAACAGCAACATGGGTGTAGATGAAAGAAAGTGAGGTTTATTGTAAAAGAGAATACACTACTGAAAGAGAGGGAATCGGTTAGCAGGCTAATAATTCCCAAAGCAAGGTTATTTACCTCACTACCCAGTAAGGCAGGATATGGCACAAGGCCGTTATTTGATGTGGGGTTAAAACTGAGCCCATAGGCTCAGGCAAAAATTCCCCATAGAAAACAGGGTTGGGTAGCTGTCTACCACCCCAGATGAGACTCTGCCCTTCGGCATAGGCTTGTCTGGGTTCCTCTCTGCCTTGACTAGCTTAACTGGAGACGAATCTCCAACTAATTGCCAAAGCAAGGATATTTGCCAACCCACCCCACATGGTCAGATGTGGCACAAAGCCGAATTTAGCATGGGGTATCTGAGCCCAAAGGCTTGGGCAAAAATTCCCTGTAGACCCCATAAAAAATGGGGTCGGTTAGCTGTCTACCACCCCAGATGGGACTCTGCCCTTTGGCATAGCCTCATCTGGGTTCCTCTCTGACAAATCTCCAACTTATTGCCAAAGCAAGTCTGACAGGTATATCCTGTGCTGACTATATATATCTACCAATATAGTCAGTCCACATATGTGATGGGGAGTGTGAGACATTCTATTACAACACTTTGCAGTAGATGTAGCAATTGATTCTCTTAGGACTTGTAAATTTTTACGGATGTTATGTAGAGTGATAATCCAAATTTGAAGAAGCTTTTGCTGCTTCAAGAAAAAATAATTTGGAATTTATTCAGACAAAAGTACAAGTGGCATATAAAAATTTAAAAGTTGTTCTGGCAAAGAAGCCAGTAGTAAAAATATTCAAACACAAAAAGGAAATAGTGGTAACAACTAACGCAAGTGAACACTCAATTTCAGGAATATTAACTCAGGATGATCATCCTATTATGTATCTTTTGATAAAATTGTCAAAAACCAAAATGAAGTACATAAATATTGATAAAGAAGTGTTTACCATAATATCAATTACTGCAAGACATTGGAATAGTGATACTGGTTGAGACTACATTGTTCTCTCTACTAAACCTGATTGTTAATACTAACACTTCTACTTCTCTGTATATATTCTTTTTTGTAATATATCTGTGTTATTCCATAACTGTGTTCGAGTTCTTCTTTATTGGTTCTACCTTGGACTATCACCGTGGTACAAGGAACCGAGCCATAACAATAACTGAGAAGGTTGTTGATAAGCATTCCTTTTTGGTACTTTGAATTCACTAAATTAAGTACAGTACTAAATTGGCTGTTAGGTCTCATAATTTCAATCATAATTTCTTGTTGTAACCGTAAGTTCTATGCCAACAGTTTCTTCTTCTGCCCTTATTGCTTGTGAAATTCTCTTCTGACTTTCCACTTTCCTGTCAACTACAATCATCAACAATTGAAATAGTGTGTCAATGGTCATCTTATCTCTTTGATTCTTGTTTCTTTATAGTATTGACTGTTTCTCTCAACCTTGGTATCCCTTTGCATGTTAGTGACTTTTATTGCCTTAATTGAGGTGAATGATTTTTTTTTAAAAATATATACAAAATATAATACCTAATGTGGCAATTTTGATTTAATAAGAAGAATAGGGTTTGTTTTTTCATAAAAGTTTCCAACTTCTCCTTCACGCTGAAGGGAAGATGGCAATAAACTATGTAAATGTTTCTGATAAACATAATGAGGAAAGAGGTCCTAGAGAATTTAACACTCACAGGACATAGTGAAGGCAAGAGAAAATAATAAAAGCATTGAGTAACCTATTGTGTTATTGCCAATATTATTATATATTTAATGAGAAATATATTGTGTTATTGATAATATTAATTGATAATGGAAGCATTGAAGTTTCTTCAAACAAGAAAGTATAAAAATCAATGTGTAAGCAATTACATTCAATTAACAATAACATGTTTTATTGCCTTAGCAAACTAAATAGTAAAAGGAGTGAATGAAGGTGTGTGTAGTGCTGCTCTGTTTTGTATGTACATATGTGCAAAGTTTTTATGAAAATTATTGAGAGATTGCTATTTTGATAAGAGTTGTTTGTTAGCTTGGTAGAATTATTAGGTATGTCTGTAGTCAAGTCAGGCTCAGGTATTTTATGCTATGTACTTTCTGCGTTCAATACAACATTAGATTCACTGGGGATTGAAATGTCTCCCAGAGGGGAAATATGACATTTACTTTCTATAAGATATTCTGTGGCTAAAAGAATAAAAACAGGGAGACAGTATTTTCAACTTCTTTTTATATATACTCCTTTTGACAGTGCCATCTAGTGGTCATTAGCAGAAATTATTTGGCATACAAGTGGAGTAAGCTCACTAACCTCTTTAACAAGTCTGAGCAACTGGATGGGAAAACAATGAGATAAAAGAGGGTAAAGAATCAAAAGTTACCTAAAGAAACAAAAAAGGAAGTTGTGGTGAGCCATAATCAAATATGGTTCACAAAAAGTGAGGTAATTCTACAAAATTATTCAACAAGAATAAATTTGACAAAGAATTAAACATGACAAAAAAACACAGGAAGTTGTAGGGATCTATGATCAAACAATTTGCATAAGAAAGTGGGTAATTCCGCAAACCTATTTAACAAGTTTAAGTTATTGGATGGAAAACAAGGATAAACAATGATGGTAAACTGTCAAAATTTGCTTAGAGGAACATTTGTGGAGATCTATGTTCAAACATATTGCATAAAAAATAAGTTTACAAGAAACTTCCAGCCATTTTCAGGATATTGGGAATATATGACAAAATCCTTTATGATTTTGCAAACAAAAACTGAAATATATATATATATAGATGTGTATGTTTGTATTTGTGTGTGTATGCGTGTGTGTAAAACAACACCATCTCATTATACAAGGGTCAATGCCCCATAAAACCAGTTTGCTATATTTACCAAATACTGATCAAAATGAATTATTATGACTTCTTTACCACCCCAAAAAGATTAAATAAATTTCGACTTCTCTCTCATCACGTTTTGCTTCAGTCGAGACACTCAGAAACTTCCCTTCCTCTCTATGATTAATAATGTTCCTTTCTTGATGATATATGTTTGCCAATATAGCAAGCTGTAATCTGGGGTACAAGGGCAGTGATTAATATGGATACATTGACTAACATTTCAAATGTGGTTGATGCGATCATTGTGAGAGGGTCTGTATCATTAATGTAAGAGTTTGGATGCCATGCTGCTTGTATATTTACTTTGGTCTATCTTTGTTTTTGATTCTCTTCCTGGCAAGAACAATTCTTTGTACCTTTCTCTGTTTTGATGCCTAATTGGTTTTAAGATTAATCAGACTAAATCCATAAACAGTCCATTGAATTATTGAATGCTAAAGCTACATACATTTGTATACTTGATTTTCTAACTTCCTCAAGCTGTTTGGTCTTCTCTATGTTCTGTTCCTAAAAATCTATCAGAATCTTTCTTTCTGTCTATTTCTATCTAACTGGTTGTGTAAACGTATCCATCTATTCTTTTCTTTAACTCTGCTCAGCAATCTATCTCAGTGGTCCATGAGAAGGCTCCGTCCATCAAAGAAGATCTATTAGCCATCATCTTAGAAAGTTGGAAACACTTTGATAAAGGATATTTCTTGTGAAATTTGTTAAAGCCATGCTTGAAATAAGTAAGGCTGTCATAAAAGCTTGAGGAGAGGAAACAAAGTATTAACTCTGATTTTTATATCAAAGAATTTTTTCCACAACATTGGGTTATTCGACATCTATCTATATTTTCGAGATGAGATATTGTAACCATTTATGCTATTTACTTTGTTCAGATTGTTGTCCTCATCTTCATGTTCATGATGTTTTGGCCATTGTATGCTTTTGCCTTCTTCCAGTGATATACATTGGAATTTAGTCCACTGGGATAATGTTTCTAGTTCCACATGCCATGCCTTTTCTGGATATCTCAGTTTCAGTTATGTCATTTTAGTAACTCAATTCTCCAAGTTTTTTTTTTCACCTCTGTTGTGGCTAGATATTAAACTCACAACACTTTGAGTCAAGTCACTGCATTACTTCAACCAACTCTTTTATCTACTGGACTAAGTGTTAATCCATAATATTTTCCTTTACATGACTATGAAAAATTATAGCATTAATTTAAATAATTCAGTCTAGTTTGTTTAAAGTAAATTTTATAAAGCCATAATGTTCAGCTATTAAATAGAAAATATATTGTGTATCTCAAATTAATTTATTTACTGCTAAATATCAAACCTAAGAAAACATTCACTAAGTCTGCTAATTCTATAATTTTTGTTAAGGTAGATTTATAGTTTTACTTGCTTATCTGTCAGCAACTTGGAAATTATATGTACTGAGATTGTGATATTTCTCTACCAGCTCATCACTATATATACACAGAGAAAAATGTATCATATATATCTACACGGTAAAGCAGAGTGTAAGGAGAAACATAAAGAAAGGGTCTTACATATAATATGGAGATACTTCTGTGTCTGGAGAAGCCATGTTTAGGACTCCAGATTCATATGAGTCAGATTCAGCTACTATGTTCAGGTGGAGACATTCCAGAGGAAATGGCGAATACTGAGTTTTTCCATGGACTTGTAGATGGTAGCATTTGCTGGAGAAGGCAGATTTAGCCTCATCCCAGGTCCCTTGGCCCAGGCTAATAATCACCTCCTGTATCTTCTCAAGCAGATTAATTAAAGAATAAACCATAAGAAGAGAATACAAGCTTCGAGTACAAAAAGATCCTGTGATAGAGTTTCATTTTTTGAGATGCAAACTGATGGCAGTGAGAAATAAAATTATGAATAAATTGTATATCATTCACCAATAAGCATTTTGTTTCTCATGTGGTATGATTATCCATAGACTGCAAGAGGACATGGTTTCAAATCCTGAATGAGCCTGGGAAATATTTTCTGTTGTTCAAATATCAGTTGTGGAAGAGAAATTATAAACAAATTATGTCCCACTGTTCCCCTGTACCTGTAACGGCATTCACCCGAGGTGGGTTGAGCCGGCTCCAATATTGGAGTTTCATGAGAATTTGGATTTCACAAGCGGTCCCTAAACCCGCATGTATACCACATGAGATTTGATAATAGTGGTGAAGGTTTTGTGCAGGACCATCCACACTTTTTGAAGGGCCGATTACAGAGACCTCATTCACTACGTGCCACAAGGTCCCCCAAACGACCCTCCACAGGTTTTGAATTCAGAGTTTTTCCTTCTCTTAGACCAGTTGCCATCCAAAGCTATAGAACACAGTCTGTCCTGCTATTTACCCATAGCTGGAGGGAGAAGAAGAGGATTCCCACCTTTCCCAATGGTATTAGCACGTAAGTGAATGTAATGGATTCGACTGGAATTCGAACTCGGCTCTCCGATTCCTCAATCCAAGCCGCTATCCATTACTCCACTGTGCCTCCTCAAACTGTCCCACAAGTGTTTAGTTGGTCTAGGCATACTGTTTGTACTTATAATACCAGAGACCACCCCTAGTTCAGATGCTAGACATTCTTTTGTTTTAATAGCAGTAAAAACATAATATTTTGAATGTCCAACTATTAAATAAAAAATGTCATATCTGTTACTAGCAGTAGAGCCCGGTGTTGCCTGGGGATGTAACAGTAAGAGATAGATCAAGCATCGACCATCATAAAGACTGAAAAATAAAATTGACAAAGATTATTGTTTAAGGTTGACAGACATGCATGTCTTAATTAGTTTTTTTTTTTTTGTTTTTTTTCTTTTACGAATTGGTCAAACCCAAACTCAAACAAAAACATTGTTTTCAATCGTTATGAATCTACCAATTGAATAGAATTTTATTAGAAACAATTGTCTTGTAAATGGAATTTTTAAAGCATTCTGAATGTAAAAATAAAGAAAAATTGTGCAAGAAAATAAGAAACACTACCTGCCAAAAAAAAAGTGAAGTTTTGTTGAAATCGGTTGAAAAATATATCCGATCCCATATATAAACGAACACACACACACACACACAAATAACCTGGATTTTATTATAAGTATAACTCGATATGAGTTGTCCCCCTTTCATTCTCGCTATGCCTCTTAATCTTTCAAATTGATTTTGTGCAAAAACAATTGTGTTTTTCCAATTTTTGGTGCTGTCAGAACCACCGCGAGGTAATTTTACGTAGTCCTGTGAAGTTTTGTTGAAATTGGTTGAAAAATGTAGGAAATCCGATCCAATATATAAACGCGCACACACACACACACACACACACACAACCTGGGTTTTATAATAAGTATGATTAGATTATTTACTGCTAAATAAGAAACCTAAGTGAACATCATCCAAGTTTTCTAATTCTATTACTTTTGCCAGGAGTAACAATTCCTTCTGTCTCTGTCTTGTTACTGACTCATTTTTAAATCTACTATTTGTCTGTGAATTGAATATCGTTGCCATATCTGATTTGTTGCTCCTGTTGTATATCATGAGATTCTTGACAAAATTCAAAGAAGGGTGTGTAATGTAATTGATCCTTACCAGGCATCTTGACTTCAGTCACTTTCTCACCGACATGATGTCATGATGTGGCTTGCCTCTGTCTTTTCTACAAATATTTTCATGACAAGTGTTCTAATGAGCTTTTTTCACTGGTGACAAGACAACATAAATTTAAACATGCTACTAGATTGGCAACTAGTTCTCCCTGTTTTATCATTGAACAAGCTCAATTCAACTACCACTTCTACTCTGGAAGTTTTTTTTCTGGCACTTCTCATCTGTGGAACTCCTTTCTGATTTCTTGTTTCCCTAATAACTACAATCTTCAAAAATATAAATGCAACATCAATTGCCATCTTCTGATTTCTTAAACCCTCTTCTTTTATTGTCCTTTCTTCAATCCTCCACACTGAAGTCTTTTCATTGTCTTTCACTCCCTGTAACGCCCTGCATAATGTAGTAGTATAATCACCTTACTTCAGGTGAAATAATTTAAGAAAAAAATTTACTTTGTATGTGTATATATTTCTTTCCCTAAATGATCTATCTGAATATTTCTCTATTGAGTTTCTTTCTTAGGCTTTCTGTATTTATCAGTCTGAAAACTAAATGAAAGCAATAATGGCACACACTCTGAAAAATCATCATAAAAATGCAGGATGTGGAATTAAGTACTAAACCCTTCAAATATGTTAAAACTAGTTAAAAAAAAGATTTAGTATAGGAGATAAGAAAACTGAGGTAGTTTAGTTTTGGCCAATACCACAGGATGCTGCAAAACCAAAGCATTAACCTAAGAATTTAAGTAGTCTCATCAGGTCTAGACTTTCATATGGGACTTTTATATGTACGGCATCCAACCAGGTCACAAATGCCTAAACTGTCAGCTGTATACAACCACTTTCTCAGATCAGTGTTTAAAAATGGAATCAAACACTGTCCTAGATGTCATGGACCAGAGCTACAGAATCAAAAAGAATTGAACTAAATCACAGAAAACACATCACTTGTGTATTTTCAACAACAACAAAAACTAAAATGGGTGGCAAGAGGAAATGACAAATGGGTAGTAAGAGGAAATGACAATCAGGATGTTGATATTCCACACTACCACAAACAGAAGATTATGAAGGAAGCTCTGATCAATATG
The DNA here is from genome assembly GCA_903632075.3 of Acanthosepion pharaonis. NCBI lineage: Eukaryota > Metazoa > Mollusca > Cephalopoda > Sepiida > Sepiidae > Acanthosepion > Acanthosepion pharaonis. Next base: position 2,181,632 of record CAHIKZ030005533.1, read on the forward strand.
AGCAATAATAGTTAATGGACTAGAGAAACCTATTTTCTTGATAACTTGTTTAATATAAAGATTCTATAAACTTCGACAGGCATTAATGCTAGCTATATGGTGAATGAATGCCAAATGTCTCCATATAACGAAATGGCTAATATTACCATCCTCATCTATCTATCTATCTATCTATCTATCTATCTATGCCTGTTCATATCTATCTATCTATCTATCTATCTATCTATCTATCTATCTATCTATCTATCTATCTATGCCTGTTCGCATCTATCTATCTATCTATCTATCTATCTATCTATCTATCTATGTCTGCCTATTCACATCTATCTATCTATCTATCTATCTATCTATCTATCTATCTATCTATTTATGCCTGTTCGCATCTATCTATCTATCTATCTATCTATCTATCTATCTATCTATCTATCTATCTCTGCTTGTTGGCATCTATCTATCTATCTATCTATCTATCTATCTATCTATCTATACCTGTTCATATCTATCTATCTATCTATCTATCTATACCTGTTCATATCTATCTATCTATCTATCTATCTATCAATGTATCTATCTATATATCTATCTATGCCTGTTCGCATCTATCTATCTATCTATTTATCTATCTATCTATCTATGCCTGTTCGCATCTATCTATCTATCTATCTATCTATCTATCTATCTATCTATGCCTGTTCATATCTATCTATCTATCTATCTATCTATCTATCTATCTATCTATCTATCTATACCTGTTCATATCTATATCTGTTCATATCTATTTATATATCTATCTAATTAGTGTAGGGAATTTCTTATTTTTCTGCTTTTGGTTCCAAATAGTCACCTTTATTTTTAAAACACTTTTTTTCTCAATAAATGCCGATTGAACATATACACCATTAATAATCAGATAAAATTCCTTGTAATTCAGTTTCCAAATTCTCTAAATTTTTCTAACCCATTGAAAATTTTACAGAACCTATTGAGGGAAGGAGAAGTAGAGAGAAAAAGCAAACACATTAATTAATTAGTTGTTATGAATAGATGGCAGAACAGGGATGAGGAGAGATGGTTGTCAAACTGTTGTGATTTGTGACATGTGTATTTCAAGCCTTCCTATTTGAATCCTCTTTCCTCATTAGTAAACGGACAATGCATACAAGTCTATGTACTCATATGTAAATGAGGCAAAATGTATTTCAATATCCCTACACAAACATTGCTTAGAGCGAGTAACAGGCAGCTGTGGGGAGCCATGATCGCTAATGTCCTGAAGCGACACAGCACTTATTTAATAACAAATATATTTTTGCCTGATAATTTTTATGTAAAATATAAAATTCAAGTATATTAAATATATATTATATTTTCTTGCCTAATATATTTATAATTTACTAGAAAGATTCTTGAAAATTGCAGTCACCTTGTTTGAATTTTATAAAAAATCTTAATTCTTAAGCTAATGATTAAATACACCCATGGTGAGTTCTATGATAATAAAATATCCATAGCAATTCCCCTATCACATCATTAAATATATGAGCTTAGCAACATTAACAAAATATTGCAATCATAAATGTGAATGATGATCCTTATTTTAAGAAATGGGTACAAATGAAAAGATTTGAAATTGTAAACTTTATCCATTTCACTGAAACTGTCATTAACTACGTCTATCTTTGCTTTTTTATTACTTTCTTTCATTCATTTTCTCACTGAAACCAAGTAGTGTCTGTGATAAGTATTTTGTTTGTCAATGCAATCCAAACAGAATAGTCCATTATTTATGATGTATTGGCCAGGGACGTCTATCTTTTCTTCAGTCTTTATTTATTTCTTTATTTCTTTCTTTTTCTCATTAAACCAACTATTACTCCTCTTTACTCCTTCTTCCATGTGATCAAAATGGAATAGGCTATTTTTTATGATGTATTGCCTGGAGATGTTAAGCACTTCTATCTTTTCTTCATTCTTTATTTATTTCTTTATTTATTTCTTTTTCTCACTAAAACTATTACTCCTCTTTACTCTTTTTTCCATATGATCAAAATGGAATAGTCTATTATTTATGATGTATTGACCAAGAATATTAAGCATTTCTATCTTTTCTCCAGTCTTTGTTTATTTCTTTATTTATTTCTTTTTCTCACTAAAATCAACTATTACTCCTCTTTACTCTCCTTTACTCCTTTTACCATGTGATCAAAATAGAATAGTCCATCATTTATGATCTATTGGCTGGAGACGTTAAGCACTTCTATCTTTTCTTCAATCTTTATTTCTTTCTTTATTTCCTCCTTTTTCTCGTTAAAACTAACTATTACTCCTCTTTACTCCTTTTTCCATGTGATCAAAATGGAATAGTCTATTTTTTATGATGTATTGCCTGGAGACGTTAAGCACTTCTATCTTTTCTTCAGTCTTTCTTTCTTTCTTTATTTTTCTCCCTAAAACTGTTACTCCTCTTTACTCCTCTTTCCATGTGATGAAAATGGAATAGTCCATTATTTATGATGTATTGCCCAGGGACATTAAGTACTTCTATCTATTAGCTGTACAGTATGTGCTATACCAGGGCTATGTACAGTTTTGGATTCAGAGTTACTTTCTCCTTGTCGAGTTAACTCTGAATCCAAAACTGTACGTAGCCCTGGTATAGCACATACTGTACAGCTAAAGGAAAGGATTATTCGCATTGGCTCAATCATCCTGACTGATGTTCCCAGGCTTTTTGGTTCCATGCAGATTGTAAAAAATTACAGGGAACTAGATGCCTACTAACTACTACTACTATTACTAAAAATAAATAAACAATATGGCATGCAAAATATTGGATGAAGGAGGACGTAGCTATCTTAGTAAAATTTGAATTTTGCTTCTTGCTGGTTCTCCAATTAAAAAATCAATATGGCACTTTTCATTTCAGGCAGACCCCCACCAGGGATATATGAAAAAAAAAGAAAAATCAAAAAAAAAAAAAACTCGTCAAAAATTAATAATGACAATTGATCACCTAAGAAATTCAAATAACTTAGAACTATTATAATTATTTATGTTTTGCCACTTTCACTGCTGCATTGTCATAGCATTGTTGCATGGCTATGTTGGTCCATTTTAGAGAAAACAGGAAACTGTCATTTACTGGAAAGAAATGACTATAAAGACACTGACACCATTTTCTCATGGGTGATACCATTTTTGGTTTTGATCTGATTCTCTTTAGTACAGACTAAACTAAATGGCACCATCAAAGAACAATATAATAAAAATACTTCAGAAAACAGACTATATTCATTCTAGTTGTTTTTTTTTTATTTCACTTCAAGGAAAGCAGTAAAGCCACGAAGGCACAAGGGATTACTGAGTGTGAAGAACTAAGAAAAAATCGAAACAATATTGAAGAGTGAGAACACTAGAAAGTTAATCAAGAAGAAAATAGATAATGATTGATGTTGCATAAAATTTTTGAAGATCCAAATTGTCTGGAATGTATGGAGCCAGATGAAAGTTCCACAAGTGTGATAGAAGAAATTGTTAGCATAGAACTTATGGTGACATCTAGCCAATTCGAGTGTAAATTGATGAGACCTTTTTGCTAATCTAGTACAGGGCTTAAATTCTTAAAGTCTAGGTACCATAGAAAAGAGTTTCTTCAAACAATTATCATGAAAGTACTTATAGAAAAGGCACACGGAAGCTACATTATGGTGGTAGGAAAGTGACTGAAGCTGAGATGCCAGGTCAGGACTATTGCTGATTCTTCTCTGGATTTTATCAAGAATCTCTAAATATCACCAGACCATATGGGGCAGCAATATTCTAGCATGAATGAATGATAAACTTAAAAATGTGTAGGTAAGATTCTTAAGAAAAGAAATGTCTAGCATGACAGAGTGAACTTTCTTATTTGTAGACCTAGCAATGAATTCAATGTATTCTTTCTCTTTCATATCAGCTGAGAATGTTAGTCTGAGAAGTCACAATGTATCATTCTTCTGGAGTTTAGCATCAGCCATGTTGATTGGAGGCAGAATGATGTTTAGAGAAAGAATTTTAACTGAAAATACCATGGACTAAACATGTGAGTAATGAGTAAGTCTTAAGGAAAATGTAAATGAAAAGTGTACTTCTACTTAGAATCAGAAAGAGATAGGTAAAATTTCAAGTACATATAAAGAAGAAAGAAGGCTTGGAGAATTCAGTACTTACAAAATATATTGTTGGTAGAAGGAGTAAAGAAAAGCAGTGAGTAACCTACAAAGCAAGCTTGTGTAAATAGATGGCAGATCAGTGATTTGGAGGTATAGTGAAAAGATAATACTTGCTGAGAGTTACAATGGAAAAGAAGTTGTGGAGAGCCATGATAATCTTCAATGTCCAAAAGAAGAAAGTTACATTTTTTTTTTCCATAGTAGGATGTTTATTTTTCATTTTGCCCACTTGTTCACTCAGTCTACACTTCAGACTCCTTTGGGTGTATACGACATCCAGTAATCTTCTGTTAGATTTCTGAGCCGAAATCTATTCTCCAGAGGAATGTGCTGCTTTCATTTTTCTGATTTTTATCCTGTTTTGCATCCTTCCAATAGATTTAAACTCACAATTTTCTTTTTTTCTTTACTTTTTTTTTTTTTTTTTTTTGTGTGTGTGTGTGTGTGTGTGTGTGTGTGTGTGTGTGTGTGGTAGGGTAATTTACTCTCTTCTAAAAGTGTTTTTGTAAAATGTTCGAGAGGTTTAGGAATTTTGACTGCATCAAGCATCTGCAGAATCCATTTTGGAGTTCTATATCTTGGTTTTTGGAAAATCTGCTTTTAACAGAAGTTCACAGTGCAAAAAAAATGTATGAAGTGAAATGTCAGACCACTGAAAGAAATATCTGAAGTTTTTAATATAATTAGAAAATTGAGATTTGAACCAGTTAAGTAAAAAGTTGTCAAACAAAATAACCATGTCACAAGTTACACATAAAAAATTTATTACCACAAATTTAAAGAAGTTAGCTATGTGGGGAACCTTTTCTTTTTATGAATTTAGAACAGTGAAGAGACAAAAAACATTTTGGCTGAATATTTCTTTCATTAAAGGAAAAATTGTAATGCATTGGCCTTGGGTTCAATTTTCTAAGCAGTAATCACTAAAAAATGGTATTGAATGCTATATAAGTAACAGCACATTGATTACAAGGGCTTCATTGAATAAGATCTGTCAGAAGTTTCTTTTTCTGAGTCTTGCTTTGGTTAACAAATCTCCTTTTTGAAGTATTGAGTAAAATGAAGAAGTAATGTATTAGCACACACACACACACACACACACACACACATATATATATATATATATATATATATATATATATACACTACTGGCAAGATGTTTGGGGACACTCTGCATTTCTTTAAAACCAGCTTAAAATGAAATATTTTTTAAAGTAAGAAATTAAATTTCAGCAACTACAGTGTATTTGCTTTTATTTTTAAGTATTTCTCCAAGTTCCTCTTGCTACTAAAATGTTCTAATTTCGATTTATTTCTCCACAATACATTTTGCTAAATTATGAATATTTTGCATGAGAAACATTATTTTTGTTTTAACCATTGCTCAGTAGACTTTAGGGATTACCACAATTTATACTACATTAAATTTTAATATAGGTTCTAAATCTTAACTCAGCATTGAATAATGTAAACAAAATATAAGTATCTGCATCTTTTTGAAAAAAAAAGTTTGTCCCATTACTACTTTCATAGTTTTACTTATTTATCTTTTTTTAATTTTGAAGTAACCTGCCCAAGATCTCAAAATCAAAGCAGCTAAACATTGATATAAGTATGCAAGTGAAATTTTATTAAAAAAGGCTACTGTTTAAGACAAATTGCCAAGAAGTTGAAGATTTCTTGACATGGGGTGCAATAATAATGATAAAGGCAATTAATAATAGGTGCAAATGTTGACAGAAAAAGAGCTGGGGCATCAAAACTAACAACTGCTGCTAAAGAGAAACATTTGATTATTGAGAGCAAAAGAAATAGAAGGAAAACTACTCCAAAGTTGACAGCTGAACTCTTGGCAGTAACCGGTGTGGCTCTCAATGGGGAAAAATCAACTTAGTGGATCTCAAGGGGCATATAGACATCAAGAAATCCATATTACAGAAGGTGAATAAGCAGCAAAGACTTTTATGGGCAAAAGAGAATAACAGTTAAACATTGAAAGAGTAGTACAACGTATTGTGGGCAGACAAGTCCAAATTTGAATTTTCTGGTAGTAAGAGTTTATATGAGAAGAAAGCCAGCAGAAAGACTGGATGATGAATGGTGGTGAGTCTGTTATGGCATAGGTGTGTTTTGGGACAGAGTGGACTGGAGGTTTGATACAGGTAAAGGGAATTGTGAAAAAAAACAATATCATTCGATTTTGCAAAGACATTCTATATCATCTGTTTGATGTTGCTCTTTACTACCCTGCAGATGAATATGCATCACCAGTGTAGAACAAGATCAAAGAAAATAGACCCTGCCTTAAACAGCTCTTGCAGATGAATCAATGGGTGACTCAAGTCAACCAAAGTAATCACCTCTACTTGCTTAAGAACAGTCCACTCTTGACTTGAGAAATTGAAACAGGAAATTGACCCTTGTCATCCACTCCATGGTTTTGAACCAATGATAAATTAGGCTCATGTCAAGATACAGCTTTTTACACTCAGCCGAACCACTGAACAAAACAGCTCCTAGTCAGCATGTGTCCCTGTGATGCAGTCATCTTAACAACATGGAACACAGGTCCTCTCTTAGCCTGAAACAATCTCCCACAGGCTTCAGTGATGACTTTCTGGTCCTACCTAAATCACCTCCAAACAGCTGTTGGTTGCTGTAGAGTCAACCTTCAAAAATGGGGATATATCACCAATGTTGATCCCAACAGTCAATGCAGGCAATCATAAACTATGGAACATTTTGTTTGTTCCAATCTTGAAGATTTATGCACTCTTAACAACTTTGAAACCATAACACCCCTCTGTGTGCAACACTTGATGAGTGAAGTGTAGCAACTCGATCAGAAGAAGAAGACCATCTGAGTTATGCATAACAGAAAAAAAAATCACATTTCAACAAGATAACAATACAAGCACTCTACTAAATTATCTCAAAATTATCTTGAATAAAAAAAAAGGAACACAATTTCGAAAATTATGACTTGACCACCTCAATCTCTTGACCTCTCTCCCATTAAATCAGTATTGGATTAATTGGATAGAGTTCAAAGAAATTACACAAATAGTGAGAGTGAGCTTTTTCAGTACTTGAAGAATGCTTGGGAAAGTCTGTATTATAATTTCCTATTGTAAGATCATTGCTATAACACACGCTTGTACTTAAAATAACTTAATTTGTTAAGTATCCTCTATACATAATACTTAGGCTATTGCCATATGAGTGTATAATTATTATGAAGACTGAATCCAATACGTCAACCTCAACCTCATACCATGAAACTCTTTATAGTATTGAACATGCTCATAGAGTCACTTGGGGTGTACTCATTACTCCACAACATTTTGCCATCTACTTTTTTTAAAAACTGTTGGAAAGAATGCCAAGAATGTGTAAAGGCAAGTGGTAGTTTTATTGATGAAAAAATATGATGCAGTTGTATGATAAATCTTTATAGATAAGTGCTTATTTTTTGTGAAAATAAAACCAAATACACTCTAGTTATTGAAATTTCATTTTTTATTTCAAGAAAATACAAAAATATATCATTTTAAGGTGTTTTTAAAGAAATGTAAGGTGCCCCCAAATGTTTTACCTATAATGTATATAAATATATATGAATAAAAGCACAGAGCACATGTGTCTGTCCATTCATCAGTTTTTTAATCTTGGTACAGTAGGTTGTTTATGATTATAAACAACCTACTGTAGTTATATGTAAAAATTATATAAATAACTCAGTTAAATTTAAATATCAAACACAGTGAAAAGTTTAAAAAAACAATTCTTTATCAAAGGTTTAACTTTCACTTTCTGTCACAGTTGCAACTGATATCGTCTAATCAAACCAAAATTAAAATTGAAGTGTGACACAGTATGATGTTCATACGTTATTTTTTGCTTTCTAGCATATGTACTGTGATGTATTCAAAATATTACATAATTTGGGTTCCATAATGTCTTTTAAGTATGAATTTTTTTGAAGAGATCATACAGAATGGTGAATTTAAAAGAAAATAAAAATTGTGCACAAAATAGATGTAAGCAAACTGTGGATATCGGTTGTGTATATGAAGAAAGATTATGCCAAATTAAGGTGTTGAATAATTCTTATTTTATGTACAGAGGATATTGTAAAAAGGAGCTAGCCTAAAAGTATATATATATATATATATATATATATATATATATATATAACTTGCTATATAGTAGTAAATTTTAATCAATATATTTATATATACACACACACACATATACATATATATATATATATATATATATATATATATTGGTTAACATTTTCTATTTTTTATAAAGGAAGAGTGTTAAATTTTGGAGATAAACATTTATTGATATAGAGAGTGTGGACATATAAATCAAGCTTGCATAGTGATTGTCAGTTACCAGCTTCAGGGAAAACCAGGAATCAAGTTTCCATTGATTCCTATGTCCACAATGTCTATATTTACAAATGACCAAGCTCCAATATTGAACACTATTCCTCTATGAATATAACAAATTTTAAGTAATATATATATATATATATATATATATATATATATATATATATATATATGTATGTTAGGGGAAAGAAGTATTGTACAACAAATTTTGACATTTAGGACTTCATCAGACTAAGGTTATGTTTACATACATTGAACTAAGTTTTACATTACATTCAACATAAGCATAAAATAAGACTGATGAAGATTAAAGGACAAGCTTCATTGCACAAGATCTTTTTTCTTTCCGCTAAAATTGCTCTTGATATATAAAAATATTTATATATTGTTTACTTATACATACATACATACATATATATATATATATATATATATATATATATATATACACATAGAATTTTTTTATATTTGTGTGTATGTATGAATATAATAAATGAATAAATAAATTTTTCTATTCTGATAATTTTCACATATTTTGTTAGTGGTATTATTATCTATATAATACTATGATTGTGTGCTTGTGTGGTGTGTCTGGCTGGCACATAATTATTTATGAGTTGTCTATTCAGTAAGTATTTTGATTTTAACTTTCTTCAAAGAGACAATTTTTTAACTAAAGTATTTTTAAATTAAAGACAGACACAAAGAGATCCCGCTTTGCTGTTCCATCCAGATTGTTTGTAGAGTAATTATTTATATTACAGCTTTCTTTAAACAAACAATATTTTAAATATTTAAAAAATATTTTTTTACATATTTAAAAAATATTTTCAAGTGAATTTGATTTAAAATAAGTTTTAAGCATATTAAAAAATATTTTTTGAGTTAATCTGATTTAAAGTTCCAGTTTATCTCAGAAGTCCTCTACTTATTAATTGCAATAAACAATCAGTAAAATGTTAAACATGAACTTGTAAACCAGACCAATGATAACACAAATGAATTGAAATATTTAACTGAATCATGATAAAATTAACTTTCATTTCAATGGAAAGTTGAAATCAACTTCAATATTTCATAACCTGAACAGTCAGTAAGCCAGTGGGTCATGGTTATAGCTGGCCAGTCGTATCTCATTGTCAGAATGTGAACCACTCGGCCATATGCCCACACACAATCAATATACATCTGCTCATGGGTAGTCTGGTTGCTATTATTATTATTATTTTTATATATGAATGTATTTAGGTAAGTATAATTATAGTTATATATGGTTTGATGATCATACAAGGCATAAAACTGCCATTCGCCTTGCAATGTTAATTTCAATGTTCATGCTGGTTTTATCGACCTATCAATATACATACATATATACATACTTATATATGTAATAGTACACAGTGAGAGCTGGTGACAATAAAACAGTGCTTGATGTAAAAGGAAATATTAGTGGAAGCTAAAAATGGAATGATAACCTGGTTTGAATTCTTGCATTTCATATCAACACCAGTTTATTTTTATGCTATTGATCTCAATTTGGCATTTCAGATCCAATCACTTTTCCACCACCATATTGTATTTTCCCTGTGACTTTTCTCTATATATTTTCATTGTAGTTGTTTGAATGAAATCTTTGCTATGGTAGCTAGACTTTTTGAATTTAAGTGCAATACGAGATTTGCACCAAGATCCCATCAATGTACAGTTGAATTGACTAGGTGTAACCATAAGTTATATTGTAACAGTTTCTTTTCTCACACTTCTTGTTTGTGAAACTGTCCTCTGACTCCATGATTCCTAGCCAACTTTTATCTTCAAAGATTTAAATGTAATGTCAATCATTATCCACTGCTGTTTTTTATTACTCTCCTTCTATCTTTCTCACTCTTTAATAATATTTATCTTTTTTTCTTATTCTTTTCCATTCAGTAACCTTTGGTGCCTTAGTAGCTTTACTGCTTTACTTGGGGTGAAAATTTACTTTGGAAATGAGCTCTGATCAGTTCTTTAGAGGTTCATTTTGTTAAGGAAAGGTGATTATTACTATTTTCTCCTCTACGCAAACATTAATTCTTTTTATCTGCTGGTATAAATATATGCTTAATTCTTAGTTTTTGAGATCCCATATATATTTTGAGAGAGAAGTACTATTTGCATATTCAGTACTGTTAAATGATGTTTTGTGTGCATAGCTTTCCCAGTCTAGTTTTATTTATTTGTTTTTACTTATAGTTGAGTACTTGAATATATTACTTGCTAAAATGACTAATAAGTAATAATATATCCTGCCTGTCAAAAATGTCTTGTATTTTCCTTTGATTATCTGGCATCTACACTTAATTTATGCAGTGGGAAACAGATGTGTAAATATTGAAAGTGTTAAACTCAGAACACTGTAAGCTAAGCTTATGGATGAGATAAATTTTCTTGCAGCATCAATAAGTATGCTCACTGCTGTATATGGCTCTTTTATAAATAATGATCAGAAGAAGGATTATTTTCTTTGCACCAATTTACACACAAACCTTTTCCTTCCATTTGTGAATTATCAGTAATAGCATTTGTAAAAATCATGTCCTGAAAATTCTCATTAGCCAGCAATAGAAAGCAATAATCTTATGAATATAAATAAAGGCCTTGCTTGTATTTGTTTAATATAAAGACACACATTACAATGAAATATTGAATAGAAATAGTTCTCTTGTGACTGCCAACAATATATGCAGGGTGACCAGTCATGACAAGTAAATTAACATTGTAAGTCATTCTAGTCAAGCAAATTGTCCAGAGCAGTTATTTGACGATACAAGTAAAGAAATTTGCCAATATATTGCACTTGGGTATAATGTGAATTACAGAGTTTATCTTTTGATTCTGATCCAAAATTTCTAACTCTGAACTTGATTAAACATGCTATCACTCTGTCTGTCTGTCTTTCTATATATCTATCACAGTATATATATATATATATATATATATATATATATATATATGTGTGTGTATATATATATATATTTATATGTGTGTATATATATATATATATATATATATATATATATATATATATATATATAAAAGTGAACATAGAAGTCAACACAGAGGTTTCAGTCTGTTAAATGTCTTAAATGCAAATGTATATATATATATATATATATATATATATATATATATATATATATATATATGTATAGGGAAAAGAGAGATTTAAAATTTGTGTATTTAGGCAGCAAATTCTCTTTTAGGCATGTCTGATTAAATAAATTACAGGCATTATGTCTGCTAATTTTTAGCAAAATCCATCGATACTCACAAATAACCTTCTGTGTATTGATGTTAATGGATGAGTGAAGTGTGCTATAACTGTTTAAATTTCTTTTATTTTCATTTCCCAAGATCATCTTCATGGGTGCAAATAGTAGAAAACTATGTTTTTTCATTATATCATTCATATATATATATATATATATATATATATATATATATGTATGTGTTTATATAAAAATAAATATACTTAAATTCACCTTCATCCCTGCCATGCACCAATGGCTTAGAAACTCCGACTGACACCAATACAGCCAGGTTTTGATCCTAGCTAGAGGCAACCAGACATCGAGCCACACTGATGAGGTGTGATACAGCTATAGTCTCTCTGTGGATGACAAAATATATTTATATATACATACATATATATATACATATATATATACTGGAAGAGAGAGAGAAAGATTGAGGAAATGGATGATGGAATATGGCTGAGGAGAGATAACAAAAAATCAAAATTTATTAAAAGCTACACAGCACAGGATGGGACACAACAGAAGATGAATAGATATTAAATATATATATATATATATATATATATATATATATATATATATATATATATAACCGTGTTATAAATTTCAATATTTCAAACATACACAAATGCATACACACAACTCATTTTTCACATTCCATCTGATGAAGCCTATTCAGTGAAATGCAGAGTCTGATGTTTTTCGAAACATTATACTTTCATGAATGTTGTTCAATTGTCAATAATATATAATTGTATATTACACACACACACACACACACACACACACACACACACATATATATATATATATATATATATATATTTATATTTAGCATAATATATATATATATATATATATATATATATATATATATATAGGTGTGTATATATATATATATATATATATATATATAGGTGTATATAGATAGATGAATATAGATAGAGAGTGGCAGAGAGATCTAAGCCTAAATGCCTAAACATTGCAAATTCAGCTGTCACAAATGAGAAAATAGTATAATATCAGTTTCTGTAATTGAAAAAGAAATAAAAAAAAATACTATTATGATTGATTGATGGACAGGAAAGTAAAGATGCTTTATTAGATTATGAATTAGGAGCAACTTTACTAGAATGCAAATAAGTCCTGGTCACGTGTCTTAATGTTTGCAGTCAAACATTTTATAAAAATTTCTTTTATCTCTTCCTAATTTGTAATGAAGATGAATGCCTTTAATTAAGAAACGATGAACAGGACTTCAAGCAGTCAGTTAGAAATAACTGTGAAGCATGTAAATAAAAGCATGAAAATCTCTGGAGTGACACTTTGAGATAGAGCTTAAAAATTGCAAGATGTCAAGGAATCAAAGGTTGTTATAGATATTTGATCATAACATTTTTTGAACAGTAATTACTGAGGCAGATTATTGACAAGCTGGGAAGCAACGTATTTATAGTTGAGTTTGAAGAGAAAAAGAACCTGTTCAGATGCATATTTCCTCAGGACAAGTTCAGGAATACCATAAAGTCTGTAAGCCTTGTAGGAATCTAGATTGGAGATGATAGCATAAACCATCGACAAAATTAAATGCATATCTTTCAGAAGAGGGAAAATCAGGGAAAGATACTCCTGAAGAAGCAAGATTAATGTTGAAAGAAAAAAAAAAAAATATATATATATATATATATATATATATATCAGCAGCATGGCCTTGCCTTTAAAGGAGTGCCCTTTGCCATGCTGATGTTGCTACATGCCTTACTTCTTACCTATCTCACACTGCAAATTTTTTCTAAGCTCTATACTAAACATCAAATCTGTTACGAAAAGAGAACGAAACAAAATGAATACAAAATGATCAGCTTTAAAAAAGGACTCATAACTGGAAAAACCGAATGAAAAAAGAATGTTAACAGCAAATACTTTTTCACACCTAACCCAGTTCTGCGGAATCAAAATCAATGTTGAGTATAAGCAAGCGAATGAGCCAACTGGAATAAAGTGCCATGCAGATTTAAATTTTTCCCACTTGTGACGAATGCATCTATCGATTTTTTTGCATTCTAGCATGCTAGTTAACATTCGTGTCAGTCAGCTGTTGGCTCTCATGCTGGGCAATAGAATCTTCCTGCCTATTCGTGGCAGCCAGCTATAGGCTCTCACTCTGGACATTAGAAAATGGCCGCAAACTACATGAAAACTGCCGTAGAAGCATGAAAAAATCAATTATTTCCACTATCGATGGAAGTTGGGAAATGCAATGTTGGTCTTGTCCCTCCCACTAACTTGGAGCATGTGCATGTAAATTTTGGTGCAAATCCGTCGAAAATTGCAGCCGTGCATTCATTACACACACACACATCCTGCCTTTTATAGATAGAGACATATATTATGAAATGGACTGAGTCCGACAATCATTTAAATAAATTTTCTGTTTATACATTATTTTTATTGATAAAAATATAATTCAGTGAGATTTCATTTTAGAGGGAAAATCAGGCAAAGATACTCCTGAAGAGGTAAGAGTAGTATTGGGAGAAAAAGAAAAAAATATATATATATACATATATATATATATATATATATATATACATTATGAAATGGATTAAGTCTGACAATTATTTTAATGAATTTTCTGTTTATACATTCTTTTTATAGATACAAATATTTAATTAAAAGTTCTGTTTATAATAAACAGTATTAATAACATTTACCTGCCTGAATGTCTGAGAAATTTTCATAGAAAATATGTCTCACAGCAGGAATAGAACCTGTATCCTATGTGGAACAATCATATCACATGATGTCCAATACCATTTAGCTACAGAGGAAGCACACACTTAGCAGATTCAAATTACTGTTATTAAACAATAAATTTTCTATCATTTCTCTTGAAAGATCATATCTGCTCAAAGCATATCTTAATGTGAACAAATGATGTCATATATTATGAAATGGAATAAGTCTGACAATTATTTTAATATATTTTCTGTTTATACACTATTTTTATAGATACAAATGTTTAAGTAAATGCTTTGTTTTTAATAAACTGTATTAACAATATTTACAGGCCTATGATGGTTTCATGTAGGATATGGGTTCGATTCCTGTCAGAGGTCACATATTTTCTATGAAATTTCTCGGAGATTCAGGCTGATAGATGTAGTTAATACCATTTATTATAAACAGAGCATTTATTTAAATAATTGTATCTATAAAAATAATGTATGAACAGAAAAAAAAATATTTATACATATATATATATATATATGTGTGATTTTGGGAAGCAATTTTAATGTAAAATGTTTCATTATGTATATTTACAGCATACATAATGGCTGGCTATTTGAGCGCACACCTCTGCTAGGGTGGCTAGACAATCTCTGTTTCAGAGATCTACTCAAGTACATTTGTGTTTGTTCAACACCCAAAGAAGCCACCCGTATTTTATACTGCAACTATGCTGAGCAGACCATAGTTACAGTTTCTACGAGAGAGTACATAATCTGTCATGATCAGCATTTTGAACAATACCAGTGACACTCAAACCCTCGTTCACAATGACTTGCGACTTTATGCTAGCATAATGAGTGATGACTATCCAAACACTTCTGTCTACCCAATTTCTTTAAAAAAGATTGGGTCAAGCCATGTCATGGTTTCCAGGCACTTTACAAAGGTTTTGCATGCTAGGAACCCCTTCCCAATCTGATAATAGAAAGTCAGTTTTCTGACAAATGAGCCCTGGTGAGATTTGAACTGAGGTTCCTTTATTGGAAAGTAGACATTCTAACACTTTGGCTACATGCCTACATACAAAGATAAAACGTACATACAAAGATGATTATTGTTGAGTATGTCTATCATCCAATATCATTGCAAGACTTAATTGTTATTTGCAATATAAAGTAATGATTGCACATGAAATTTTTAAATTGTAGAAAGAAATAGCAATGGGTTAATCCAGTTCCCTATCAAGAGCAGCATGTAGCCAAAACGAAGAACTAGATAACATCATTAGATGGTGTCAACCACAGGTGTTACACCAGAGTTTCTCTTCTCCTAATTAGGTAACTTAAGACTAAACTGTCCAACACCTTCAGTGGGCTTACCGTTCCCTAGAGGCTAACCCAACTTTTTCTGAATCTCTACACCTACATACATATGAACAGATAGGTACTTGAATATAACAAGAAAAAACATGAACTTTGGATAACTTCAATCCTGATATGCAACACATTATTTGAAAATTGGAAAGATATAAGAAGTAGAATAGACAGGCATTATTGGTAAAACTTAATAAAACCTGTTTATATATATAAGCAATATGGTTTTCACTTTGCCTGTTCTACAGCTGATGTGCTCATGGCCATGACTGAAATTGTTTACTGAGCACTCCACAATAACGGAGAAGCTTGTGCCATGTGTTTGATAGGGCCTGGCCTGTCACCCTTCTTCATAAGATTAAGGGATACAGAATTTCAGGTCGATTATTTGACTTAATATGATCATTCCTGTCAAACTATGTAATGATGTCCTTAACGGATTCTCCTCCAGTTCCTTTCCCACAAACACAGGTGTTCCCCAAGGCTATATCCTAGGCCCTACTTTGTTCCTTAACGATCTCGCTGATGTCATCAGTTCACAAGTAGGCATCTATGCTGACAATAGTACCGTTTACTCCTGTCTCAATAGCAAATCTGGTATCGCTGACAAAACTAACTTGGCCATTAGTCCCGAAAAGGACCTCCAATCGTTTGTAGACTTGAGCAGGAATTGGCTAGTTAACTTTAATGCCTCTAAAACAAAACTGCTCTCTATTACTCACCACAGGGAACCATCCCTGCCTCCGATTAGAATGTCTGATACTCAACTCCCTGAGAGCACCTCTTTACAAATGTTTGGTCTCACACTGTCTGCTGACCTGACATGGAACAATTACATTGAATCAATAGCTTCATCCACTGCAAGGAAAGTTGGTTCCCTTTGTCAAGCCAAAAAGTTTTTCTTGCCTGAGTTCATCCTTCAAATCTACACATCAACAAATCGCCCTTGCTTGGAATACTGCTGCCATATATGGTCTGGTGCCCCTGTTATTCATCTTAAGGTGCTCAACAAGATTCAGAAACAGATAAGCAATGTGGTTGGTCCTGATCTGTCATCTCATCTTCAGTTGTTCTCTCACAGACATGCTGTCACCTCCCTCTGTCTTTTCTACAAATACTTTCATGGTAACTGCTCCGATAAGCTCCTTTCGCTAGTTCCCAGACTGCATGAATTTAAGCGTGCCACTAGGCTGACATCACAGTCCAGCCATTTCACTGTCGAAACAGCTAAATGTGGCTGTCTCTTCTACTCCAATAGCTTTATGTCTCACACCTCCTGTCTGCAGAATTCCCTTCCTATTATTGTTTCCCTGATAGCTATAATCTCCAACTATTCAAATGTAATGTCAATCAACATCTCCAGGTGCCCTGAACTATCCCATATCCTTCTCTTCATCCTTTCCTCCATCACACCTCATTACTCTTACTCCCACTCTATAACCCCTTGCGTACTGGTGGCATCTCGCCTTGCTTGGGATGAAATGCTTAAATGAAATTAAACACATGCGCACACACACACACACACACACACATATATATATATATATATGCATACATAATATACATAATTATGTATATATATATATATATATATATATATATATATATATATATATATGCATGTATACACATATGTTACTCCTTCAGAGTCAGTTATAACCTCAAAATGATATCCATGAATCATATTCCAGCAACAAAGATGAAAATTTGTTCTAAAATACTAGATATCAATTTTTGTCTAATGTTTCATTTTGAATTAATTCCCAAACTCAACTTAGACTGCTACTCACAATCTCACATTCAAATAATTGAGGCAGGAAATAACAAAATCACTATTGAAATTCTTTGCTATTTAATTAGTTAATTAATTAAATTCAGTATTTAATTAGAAAAATTATATCTTTGTTATAAATGAACAATGAAGGCCTTCAACTGCAAGGAGATAACTGAACCTTGTAGAGTAAAATTATTTCAATCCTGTAAAGCAATGAAATAAGGACCAAATATCTGTTTATAAGAGTGGCTAAACAAAAAAATGTGCAGAAATAGAAAGATTGAGTACCGTGAACAAAGGAGATATATATAAACAGATAAGGGAACTAATAGGACAGAAGACAAGCTCATCAACAGGCTGCATAAAATCAAAGGCACAAACAAATATGAACAGAAGGACATGTATCTATGTTTTATGGACTATTCTTTACTCAAAATTTCCTCTCATGTCTCAAATCACTTCCCTCACAGTGTGGTTTTCAGATTGGGGAAGAGCCAGAAATAACCTGGTGCCAAGTGAGGTGAGTAAGAAGCCTGTCAAACAGTTGGTGTGTTGTTTTTGAACAGGAAAACTTGGATTATTTATTGATAGGTTCCTAACTCTCCTCACTTGGCACCAAGTTATTTCAGTCTTTTCCCCAATCTCAAAACTACACTGTAAGGGAAGTGAACACAACTGCAATTGCGTAGTGATTTTGACATGCTTTCAATGTAATATCCTAAAATGAATAATATTGCTCTACTTTGTATTGAGCCTACTTTTAAATTAAATGTTATGAACATTGGAATTGGACTCCATTCATTCTCATCTTACCTGGATATATATATATATATATATATATATATATATATATGTGTGTCTGATCCCATCAATAAAATTTATTGGTCTGAAGACATTCCTTCTTGGAATGAAACGTGTCACTAAGAAATTATTCCCTCACTTTTTTTCAATCATTTACCCACTAATTGAGTTAAGTACATATATCCACTGTAGATTCTCCATCTATACATATCATTTTTGTTTTGATCTTGCAGACACATCATGGATGCTGGATTGTCACATATATCACAGTTCTCACTACTGAAATGAATCATTTAACTGTTTACAAGCATTTTTTGATTTTTCTAAATGTTTAGAAATGGGGAGAAAGTTATCGTGTATGGATTAATTTAATAAAATTTTGCATGCTCTTTCATGTCAGACATCATTGTGCCATCTGCTGTCTAAAATAAGGTAAAATAATAAGGATTATTCCAACTTCTACTAACATCAACCTCTGATGTCTGAGACTAACATAATGAAATAGATAGGTGTCATTACTTATGGAGCAAAAATAAATAAATATATATATATATATATATATATATATATATATATATATATATATATATTTCATGAAGGTACATATCACATTTCGTCTTTTTAACAAATCTACTTGTATCGCAATGTAGGATATTTTAAAATGGAAGTCAGCTAAGCTGTATGTCTAGACATATCAGATGCCAGAAATTTAAAATTTAAATCTAAACATCAGTCTCCTGACATCTTCTGTGCTTCGTTTCAATGTATAATTATAACCAATATTTTGATTATATTTTCATCCACTCACCTTACATATATATTATTCCATCAATAAGAAAATTATTTAGTACAATGAAGTCCTTTTAAAGGACACATACATAGATTTTTTTCCATTCTGCCATTCAATGACCGACCATTAATCTGATATAAAGAGTTCATCATCATCATCATCTTGTGGCCTCAGCCGAGATTGAACTCACCAATACTTTGATTGGTGTAGTTCATAATCTTGTCAAATAGCTGAATTCTTGATGCTTCGCTAGGGCTATCAAGGGTGTTTTTATCGTGACACCAACACTAAATGGATTGCCAACCAAGGCTCAGAGAGACTTCATTCACCCTCCTCTAAGAGCAGGTTTGAATTCAGAGTTTTCCTTCTCCTAGACCAGTTGCCATCCAAGGCTATAGAACCCGGACTGTCCTGCTATTTACCCATAGCTGGAGGGAGAAGAGAGAGGATTCACACATTTCCCAAGGGTGATAGCGCATAAGTGAATGTAATGGATTCGACTGGAATTCAAACTCGGCTCTCCGATTCCTCATTCCAAGCCGCTATCCATTACTCAACCATGCCTCCTTGATGAAAGAGTACAACAGGTAAGAGTTAACATAACATATTTCTTTCATATATCAACTATGTATTAAATAGTGATGCCATATCTGGTCTGCTCCTGCTGCTATATATCTCAAGATTCTCAACAAAATCCAAAGAAGGGTCAGTAATGTAATCAATCCTCATCTGTCATCACGACTTCAGTTACTTTTCCATCTTTATGACATGGCTTCCTTTTGACTGTCCTAAATTTCACTGAAATTTTTCTAATGAGCTTTCATCCTTAATACCTTGGAAACTTGACAGCATTATTTAAGCCTACTACTAGAATTCATGGTTTTATTGTTGATTTAGGTAAGATCTATTCTAACAGTTTCTTTTCTTAGACTTCTCGACTGTGGATATCTCTTTTGTCTGCTTGATTCCCTGCCGCATACAATCTTCTAAAATTTAAATGCAACATCAATTAATATATTCTGTCTTTTGGAAATCTGTTCTTAATTGTCTTATTGCTTCCTTTGTGTGAAATGATTAATTTTTATATGTGTGTGCATGTGATCATATCACAGTCAACTCAGAACTTATTGTATTGTTAAAAACAATTACTCATGCTTTGAAAATGGTCTAAAATTTCAAAGGAAAATTCATCAGGCTTTCAACCAACAGTTATGACTAACAAGAGTACAACAGGTAATTTTACCTGTTCCATCTGTGAACCTATATGTAAATCTCTCTCAGGACTTAAAAGTAAACATTGTTGATATGTGAGGTTATTGGCCAAATGATTCATTTCTCACTTTTCAACATTGCTAGGCCCAAATAATAAATAAGCAAAAAAGAGTCTTGCTCAATAATAAGTTGACTAAATATATGTATTGTATAGCTGGCCACTTGTATTTGAGGATACCCATCTACTACAGTGGTTAGCCAATCCCTACTGCAGAGGCTTACTCTGTCACATTTGTGTTTGTTCAACACCCACAGAGCCCACCTGTGGTCCATACTGCAGCTATACTGAGCAGACCTTAGTAACAGATTCTGGGAAAGAGCGTGTTATCCAGTGTGATCAACAAATTGAACAAGTCCAGCATGCTCAAACCCTTGGTCACAATGACTTGTGACTTTGTGCTAGCACAGCTATCAATGGCTCACAAGAGTTCAATCTACCCAGTTTCACTTGCAAGGCTTGGGTCAACTCATGGTATGTTTTCAGGCACTTTCCAAACGTGCCATATGCTGGAATCACACCTTCCAGACTGATAACATCAGGAAGATTTGAACACGGGTCTCATGGTCAGAAAGTGAATGTTCTAAACACTCGACCATGTGACCATATAACTCAATATATATATATATATATATATATATATATATATATATATATATATATTTTGAATGTATCCAGAATGTATCCATCACTTGAAGATTGCAGATCAGCAACATTGGATATTATGTATATTCACTGATATATACTTAATATTTCTGTTTTAGATCATTAAGCACCATATTTATAACATCTGACATAGAAATATATATATATATATATATATATATATATATATATTTTTGTGTGTGTGTGAATACATGTATGCATATGCATCTTTTTTATCATACTATAGCTCTTTCTCTCTCTCTCTCTCTATATATATATACACACACACACACACACACAGACACACACAAACACACACACACACATATATATATATGTATATATACATATATGCACATATATGCAGATTAAAGGAATACAAGTAAATGGTTAAGGCTATTTGTCACTCTCTCATTCTCTCTCTCTTTTTATATATATATATATATATATATATATATATATATATATATATATATATATATATTATATATATATTGTAATTGAACAACAAAGGGAAAATATATGTGCAATATATTTCATTCTCTCAAAGAACTTCATCAGAATAAAATAATGTTCTTATTGACATAATTACAGAAACTTTCTCTTCCCTTCCATTCGAAATCACCTTTTGACCTCTGAATCATCTGAATAGTATCAATAGACAAAATCTTGCAATTCTAGTGAGCACCCCAATATGGAAAAAATTTCAAACCTCATCAGGATTATGACAAGGAGGAAATGACACTCCGCCCCAGTGTATTTAATATTTTCCTAGACTATGCGTTGCATATTTACAAGCATAAACATGCATGACTATCTATGTATTCTATATCACATCCTAAACAAATTTCCCAATAGAAGACAATGATCCTGCTTTTCTACCCTTGGCCAATGTATTGATGATTAGGTGACTCTGCTGATGACATAGGTATTCATATTTGGCATCCACTATCAAGTGTTTCAAGAAATAGGATTCAAGATAACAAAACAGAGATGTGATCTGGAATTGGAATTAAAAGCGTTGATGGCCTTGACCCTGAAGCCATCATAAAAAATCAGGATGTAGAATTAATAAATACAAAACACTTCGGTATATGGATCAGTATTAATAAATTTATTATATGGGAAAAGGAAATTGAACACTGAACAGACTGTGCTGGCAGTAGTTTCCCGTAACACTGCAAATTGCTACCTGAAAACTCAATGTTCTTTCATAGCCTCTGACTGAGACATTCATGTAGATGTCATGAATGGTGTCAAACCTGTTCAGAAATATCTAAACTGTCAGCTGTATATAACCACTTTCTTTGATCAGTGATTAAAAAGGCTTAGAACAAATGAAGCCTGAAGGTCTTGGCAAAGATCAACCTTTTTGGTGATACAGGTTCAAAAAGAACTGTAACAAATAATAGAAACTTAAGAATTACCAACACATTTCATTATTCATAGAAAATTTAATTCAATCACAAATTTATGGTGACACCATAATTCTAATTTTTGTTTATACAAATGGCCTCATGTATAGAATATTGTGCAACTATATATATATATCTGTTATGTAATGAAATATATGGATATAGATCCAACAGTATGAAGAAAAATATACGGAAAAAACAAACAAAAATCCTTATATGCAATTATGCTGTTTTAATATTAAGATTAAAACAGCATAATTGCATATAAGGATTTTTGTTTGTTTTTTCCAAATATTTTTCTTCATATATCTGTTATATACATATATATATATATATATATATATATATATATATATATATAAAGACACAGTTAGTTAAGGTCACGAAACTTGACAGTGCCTAAGGGCAAGAATATTAAATTTTTAAATTCATTTTAAAATGCCTTCTCCTGTAGGTTGTTTTATTTTTTTGTATAAAAATTACTTTACTTATTTGGTGTCATTCTTTACAATATGCGTTTTATCATGTTTTAGTATTTTTATTCATATTTGTTTTATATTAATAGGTATATCTGTCTTCATGTGGTATGTTGATGATTATATGTATGATTTGTTCAAAATTTTGTTAAGTGGCAAGTTAAACTGGCAGTTATGCATATATATATATATATTTATATATATATTATATATATTTGTATGCACGCATAAACACAAAACACACACACACACACACACACATATATATATATATATATATATATATATATATATTGTGTGGTGTGAAGCACTCAAGGCTAATTATATTTCTCCAAGTATTACTTTTTTTAATTCTTCAGCAACAAAGCCTGAAAACATTGAACAGAAGATTCAGTGTTAAATGCTTTTTCATTTGATCATGAATTCATTTGTTTCATTAATCAAATTTTTCTTTTACTCTGTTTCCTGCCAGAAGTCTGTGCTAAGATTATTGAAACAATTATAGACATTGTTACTCTCATCAGCATCTGTACCCATATATGTTTGTACTTCAGTATGAATATATATATATATATATATATATATATATATTATAAATTAATTGATTTAAAATATGGTTATTTTCGCTACACAGTTCCAACCAGGTTTCAAAAATAGAAGCTAAAAACCCTAATATCTTACTGTTCTTTCTTTTTTTTATATATATATATATATATATATATATATATATAGGCATTTTTACTCTCATCAACATGTATACCCAAATATGTTATACTTCAGCACGAATATATATATATATATATATATCAATATATATATATATATATATATATATATATATATATATATATATATATATATAGACATTGTTACTCTCATCCACATCTATACACATATATATTTGTACTTCAGCACGAATATATATATATATATATATATATATATATATATATATATAGGTTGTAGGTTGTAAAAATACGTTTACAAACTTTGGGAGCAGGTTACTCACACAAAATCAAGGACAAAAGTTGATATAAACATATGCCCGACAGTCTATAGAATGTATTCTTTATAGTCAGGCATATGAGCTCTTCTCGGTCTTCCTTGATCCATAGATTGAATCCTGTCTTATTAATGCGATGATAAACAGCTACATGGATTGGATGAATCAGCTGCCTTCTGCCTGAAAACACAATTTTAGACAAGCCTGCAGTGTCATGTAGATTACTGTCTGCACAGCCATATGTAAAAATCATATCTGTCTACTCATGGTATGCATATCCTGCCATTGTTAAATGGAACACTTCTCATTTAACTCAATAGTACACATGTTAAATGTTGAAGACAGACTAGTCAAAAATATACATGAATGACAAATGTAATCTAGTCTACATGGAATTACAGTGCTATCTATCGTAAACTTTCTTTCAACTTAATAACTCAAAAAAATGAAGGATTTGCAGACTTGTTTATATGCACTTTTGTCTGTTTTTTGGTGTAAGTGATTCATGGTTGATGGTAATCTTAAGGCCAAAATATTGTGTTCAAGCTTGAATGTCACTAGTCAATGTTGATCTCTGTATCCACACTGGTTATATTTATATATGCTCTATCCTAGATATTGAGTTCAAATTCACTTATGTACTATTATCTTTGGGAAAAGTATGAATCCAACTCTTGCCTAGCTATGGCCAAATAGCAGGTCACACTGGGTGTTATAGCTCTGGGTGGCAATTGGTCTAGAAGGAGAACTCTGAAATCAAAACCTGAGTTGGGTCATTTTTTTTTATTTTGCGGCACACTGTACACCAGTTCTCTGTATATGGCTCTTTCAAAAACTATTATCTTCTGATGGATTATTTTCCCATGATTCTAGCAGAGGATATTTATATTCTGTAATTGAATCAAACATGATCTACTGTTGCTCAATAATCTCCTCCTTCTTCTGTTTGGTCAATTAAAGATTTTGACTAGTGAAACATTTACAGTAAATGAAAACCATCTTAAACATTGATTTTGACTAGTATAACCAAGTTTAGATACTTGATGTATTTAACTAAAGAATCATAATAACCACATGTTGGAAGTTAAGCATACATACTTTTTTCTGGCCTCCAACATTTCTCTGAAGTTTTTTCATGGTTTTTCTAAAATCTAAATACTTAAATGATCACATTTTTTAATTATTAATATGACATGGCTTCCCTCTGTCTTTTCTACAAATATTTTCTTCTTCTGTTCTGACAAGCTTTTTTCCTTGGTGCCCCTATACATAAATTTAAACATGCTACTAGATTGGCGTCTAGTTCCCACACTCTTAGTGCTAAATGCAACTGCCAATTCTACCCCAACAGTTTCTTTTCTTGCACTTCCCACTCCAATACATCTTTCTTTTTGAATCCTGTTAATTTTCTATTTTCTTGAATCCCATTCATCTTTTGTCCTTTCCTCAATCCTCCATATACTCAATATTTCCTCTCACTTTCACTCCATGTAAACCCCTGTATACTAGTGGCATTCCTGGCTTGCTTCAGGTAAAATGATTTTAAAAATGAGGGTTACTATATGTTCTTTAGAAATTATTTCAGTGTCTGCTTATTTTATATATATATATATATATATATGTTTTTATTATTGGTTGTATTGATATATATATATATATATATATATATGTGTGTGTGTGTGTGTGTGTGTGTGTGTGTGTGTGTGTGTGTGCATGTGTGCTCTACTAGATAATGAAATGGATTAAGTTCAACAATTATTCAGTTATTTAGAGAAATGTCTGGTTAGCAAAGGCCTAATTAGTGTTTATACTTCCCTATAGCTAAATGGTATAGCATGTCAAATCTCTCCCTCTCTCTCTCTCTCTCTCTCTCTTTTTTATATATATATATATATATATATATATATATATATAATAATCCTTAATGGCAAACTTTGCAAGGAAAATAACTACAGGACAATATAAGGAAATGGTTTTTTTGCCATTATTAAAAATATCTAATATTTGAAAATGTGAAAAAAATACATAGATATGTTTTATGTTTGAAGATGAATATATATATATATATATATATATATATATATATATATATATATATATATATATATATCCTTTGTGAGTTATTTTTAATCAAACATGTATTAGAGAGAGATTGCTGTTTCATTACATGACCTATATGACATGTATATATATATATATATATATATATATATATATGTCTCTGTGTGTATGTTTTATTCCATAAAATATGAAATTCTATATATATATATATATATATATATATATATATATATATATATATCCCCACACACAAATTTTTTGATACTGCCTCAAAAACTGGGTGTATGCATATATAAACCTGTGTTTGTATATTTCCATTTATGCATCAATGCTCATATATATATTTTTTTTTCTAGTGCTCTATAATCAAACTTTGAAAGCTGATCAGCAAACTCCCACCAAATTTACTTATTCATGTGGCAATGTCTCTGATTAAATTAAACTCGTTAATTACATAAATCAAGCAAGTTCTTCTCATCAATCTCCCAGTAAATTCAATTAAGTCTCAGCTCTCATAATTTGCATTGCAAACAAATGCTCACCTCGATATCTGCTTTTTCCCCTATTTATATGAGCAAGAATAAAAAAAATTTCCAATTGTTTTTCTAGTTGTGGTCACTAATTGCATAGGTTATCTCCCTTGTTTTTCTTTCCAAACTTTATAACCAGATCATCACTTCTTTGCCTCATTGTGGCGTAATGTTTAGCAAGCCAACCTTGCCAGTTGTTTTTCTTTTTTTTTTGCTTTCTGTTGTTCACCCAATGCAAAAATCCAAGATCCAGTCAAGGTTACTGTGACTTCAAGAAGTTAAGATTTTGATGATTAAGAACCTATCTTCTTTGGCATCTGTTCCACAAAGCAAAGGCTTTTAGGAAGAAGATGTCTTGTTGGAATTTTTTCTTACCAATGAAATATGAATAGAATAAACAGGATTATGTGGCATAGCAGGTTTTAAATGAAAATATCTGAACTGGTGTTACTAATCTAGCTCATAAAATATGAATTGCAATGTTTCATTTGTGGAAACAGGAGTTATATGATAGAAAATAATCACCCACAAAGTCACATAGGCACTTTTAGACTCTCATAAAAATGAACTGAATAGCCACAGTCTAGATCTGACTTTAGTAAAGATAAACTATGCAATAAGGCATCAAATGATTTCTAGAGCTGTACATGTTTAAAACTAATTGTGAGATCAAGCCACACTGTGTTCTCTTTATCATTGGTTGTGCTAGTAAAGGGTGTTTCGTTAAGAAGGATTATATATAAGGGTGTTTCATTAAGAGGGATCAAAGTCAGCAGCAAATAAATCAGTGTTATTGGTAAAAATTTATTTATTTCCCTATTGGATCATATTATTTAAGTCATGGCAATTATATGTGAAAAGTAATATCACCCAAACATCTGCCAAACTTGAAAGAAAAAGAAACACATCATGAGATGCTTAAACTTAATTCACATTAAAATCGGTCCAAGATTTTGGAGCACCCTTTATTTAAGCTGAGCATATATTAAAGAAATCCCTGTGGTGTAATGGTCAAGCCAATCGAGCAGGATATTACTACCATGTAGTGAGTTTGTTTCTGCCAAGTAACCTACAATTTAACTTTGGAACAGATTTAAATACCTATATACAAATAGGTCCTGGAGTGACTCATAGTATAATTAATAATTTTCAGTCATACACTTTTAGTCTTATGTCATACCAAGCTAAACTTATTAAATTTATATAATAGATTATATTAGATTGTTGGGTTTATGATGCATAAATCTTTCTTGGGTTATTTAATGTAGAATTTAGTATAGGGAGGATAGATTTCACTAATCTCTAGTAATTTCCAGAACGGACTCTATAAGTTATTTTGTTCACATTTAATTTATGTAGAAAACAATTTGTAAACTGCTTATAAAAACATAGTCTTGTCCATAAAGAAATACATAAATAAAAAAATAATTATACTGTCACTGTGTCATGTCCATAAAAAATAATTAAATAAAAATTAATTATAGTGCCACAAATAATTATAATAAAATAATTACCATTAATTCAATCTTTCCAAACCAATAAGAATCAACTGCATTTTTCTCCTCTACATGCACAAATACATGATATACTCACTATTGAACAGGCTATCAGCACAAACAGGCCATCAACATGTGCATCAACAAAAATTTTGGCTCTTTTTCCTTTTTTGTGTCATAACATTAACATTTATCTTTTACCACTCAACAAAAATTCCAGACATTTCTTTTATTTTTCCAACTAAATTATCTGTACACTCCTTACACACATCTGTAAAAAAAAACATACGAGAAAGACTATATACACATTAATATTTCTTTATCTTATCATTCTGTTGGATTCCAATCCATATTTGATCTACATCTGCCCACAAACCCACAATTTTACTCAGTATTACTCTCCCTCCTGTCACCAACACCACATAACAACAGAGTTAATAAATAATACTTGTTTTGTTCTTTCCATATCTTTATCTCATTTTATGATTATGTTACGGGATTTATAATTATTTACTCAGAGTTATAGCTCTCCTACAAGAGATATGAAAATAAGTTAGGTTCTGACATTAACAATATAAAAATGTCTCATATTAACTCAAAGAGTTTGTAGAAATTCCACTGCCGATCTTTTCAAATTTGAGATAGAAGACATCATAATTTGCTTATTTCCATTGGTCAGTGAAATTTGATGCTATTATTTAAACACAGTCTTCTCAATTTATCAACATATGATCTTGGAAAAGTAAAATCAATTGAAATTGTAACAACATTTCTTTTGTAGCTAAAATCTTTGCTCAGCTCTTACTTATAAATCAATTCGATAAGATTCTGAGCTAGACAATTTTCAAACTTCTATTCAGCTTCAGAATTCAGTAAGTAAGAGAACATCTGAGATTCTGTCAATGGACCAACTTTTCAGTTCCTGTTCACTATTTCAATTGCTTGCCACTTTCGCTAATGATTCATGTTAAAGAAGTGATTTTCTTTTGGCTGCTCTTCCACAAGAACCTAATTAGATGAACAAAATCTACTCTCATTACACGTATGCTACTTTTAACAATAATGTTATTCAATTAACAGCTTCATTGCCTATGTTGACCTAAGTTTCATATCATGCCTATGAACCATACTATACACCATAAGTAAATTCTTTCTTTGTCAAAATTCTTATATTGGGTCTTATTAATTGCCATTATTGTGTTCATGGGTAATACAGAAATATTATTGTAATTTTGGTTTAAATATAGGAACATTCCTAGATGTGAATGTAGTTAATACTGTTTATTATAAACAGAGAATTTACTTAAATATTTGTATCTATAAAAAGAATGTATAAACAGAAAATTCATTAAAATAATTGTCAGACTTTGTCCATTTCATTTTATTATTTTATTTTATTTTATTTTTAATATGTATGTATGTATGTATGCATATATGCATATATATACTTCATGTATACTATTTTATTAACACCAGCACTCAGTATGTGGTATTATATATTTATATATATATGATTGACTCTGAAATGAAAAAAGTACGCAGGTGTAGGCTTTAAGAAAGCTTTATTTAACTGAGAATACAAGGTTCGCATATAGTGTGCTTTTATCAGTGAACAGAAATAGCTCTCTCAAAGAAGAGAATAAGAAAACAAGGGGAGACCACTCTTGATTATTCATAACAGATTTTCCCATTAATTTCAATATATGAGGATCTGACAACCTCATTCAGTTTTTATGTTTGTGTTGTATGTGACACTTCAGTCTCACTAATGACTTGCATACAAATCCACATATTGGGCAACAACAAGGATCTTGGAACATAACCACAGCTGATGCTTTTTTTCTGTTGTCTTTCACCTTTTAGCCAATGAATACTACTGATTTCAAAATTTCTAATACCACCCTTGCACAAATATTTATATATATATACATGAATACATGCATACATACTAATATATATATATATATATATATATATATATATATTAGTATGTAGACCTGTTTAACAGGTGTAATATTGGATGAATCAAGACTTTTATCATACAGTTTCAGTTACGGTGGACTGGTCATGTCTTGAGAATGTCGGATGACAGGATACCCAAGATCCTAATGTACAGCCAGTTAGATCAGGGCTACAGGAATGAAGGACACCCATGGCTGAGATACAAAGACAAGCTGAAAAGCAACTTGTCAGCTGTCAATATACCACGTAACACCCTTGAGCGCTTAGCTTTGGAGCAGATAGAATGGAGATCAACGTGTTTTAGTGGACTCAGCAATTTTCAATCTGCTTGTCTGAATCATCTTCAAAAAGCGAGAGCAAGATCTAAAAGGTCAGCCAATCTAACAGTGATCTCATCTCCCAATCCTCACGCTTGCTCCATATGTGGCCTCCTTTGTAAATCACTAGTGGGTCTTAAATGCCACTTAAGATTATCGCACAAACTTTCATAACTGAATCAATAAGCAGTCAGATCCTCATACGTCGAAACCGATGGGAGAGTCCATTATTATTATTATTAGTATGTTATTGAAAGAGGTGTGTTCTATGAATGTAAGGGTAAGAAGTACAGGTCATCCTTTGATGGTGCAGATTTTTGCTTCAGTGATTCCTAAGTCTTGTTAGTAAAAGCCACCTATGGCCAGCATTATTTCATAGCATTCTCTAAAATACGTCACATTATAGATTATCATGGGGATTAGATTCCACAAGTTTTATGATTTTCATTCTGTTGCTTACTCTTTCTATTTAGCTGGAAAGCACAAGAAGTTGCTTCAGTATTGGTAGCGCCAAGAATAAATCTTCCTCTTCTCTTGTTCATTTTCCCTGTAATAAATGGCATGCTGTACATGTTCATCAACTGCTTATTCAATCTCCTGGTTAGAACAGCCCTGAGCCTGCCCACCTACTCAGTCAATACTAATGTACAATATTTCATGTTACATAATACCCTTGAGTACTAATTCATTCTCTTTTTCTTTCGAACTTAGAAAATAACCAACTTCACTTGGTATTATGGTTCACTTAAAATTCTTATTATTTAGTATTTTGTACTGTTTATTTCTTGCTGAGTTAAGGTGATCAGATCAAGTCAGTTTAATGTAATCATTTCTGCCTGTATTTCTGATATTTCTTTTTTATTCACACTGGCATACATATTTTTATTGTTATAGTCACAACTAGCAGCATGGCCCTGTGTTGCCTGTGCTTGATTCAAAAATCGTTCGATTCATACAGCAATCGCTATCACTTGACTTAAAATATTTTTGCCCTTGCTTGCCTTTAAAGGAGTGCCCTTTGCCATGCTGATGTTGCTACATGCCTTATTTCTTGCCTATCTCACACTGCAAATTTTTTCTAAGCTCTTTACTAAACACTAAATCTGTTACAAAAAAAGAACAAAATGAACACAAAACGATCAGCTTTAAAAAAGGACTCGTAACTGGAAAAAACGAATAAAAAAAGAATGTTAACAACAAATACTTTTTCACATCCAACCCAGTTCTGCGGAATCAGAATCAATGCTGAGTTTAAGCAAGCGAATGAGCCAATTGGAGTAAAGTGCCATGCAGATTTAAATTTTTCCCACTTATGACGAATGCAGCAATCGATTTTTTTTTGCATGCTAGCATGCTAGTTAACATTCGTGTCAGTCAGCTGTTGGCTCTCATGCTGACCAGTAGAATTTTCCTGCCTATTTGTGGCAGCCAGCTATTGGCTCTCAATCTGGCTAGTAGAAAATGGCCACAAACTACATGAAAAGTGCCGTAGAAGCATAAAAAAAAAATCAATTATTTCGACTATCGATGGGAGTTGGGAAATGCAAAGTTGATCTTGGCCTTCCAGCTAACTTGGAGCATGTGCATGTAAATTTTGTTTCACAGACAAACACATCCTGCCTTTTATAGATAGAGATATTTCAGCAGTTGTTTCTATCAAATTTCATCAGATTATCCAAAAAATTATTGCAAATAATAACTATATTTTCTCTTTAAATTTTAAGGATAATGAATTATGATTATTATGCTCGGCATTATTCACACCAGTATCCTTAACTTCATTGTTATAATCACAATGTTTCTGGAACTGAACCCATCAGCCTTCTTCAGATTATACTCAAAGTTATTACAAATTTTCTGTCTGAATTTCATAGATGATGAATAGTCATTATTATACACAGATATATTCACACCGGTAACTTTATCTCGGTTGTTGTAGTCACAATATTTTGACAATTATATCCACCTGTGGTTTTCATCAGTAATATTTGTGACAATTAAGAATTACCAGATGCCACATATAGAATGAAGGCTGATGAATATATATATATGGAAGATTTGCAAAAACATTAAAATTGAGGATACCTATTTGAATCATTTGTGGAATAATATTTAGAAAATTGTGTTATTAGGTTGAGTCATAGGTAATTTCTGTTTTGAGGAGCCAATTGTAATGACAAATATATCAACCTGACTACTAAACATAGCACTTAAGAATAAATTTAGAATACATTAACGTACCTTAGTTTTCTATGACAGTGGCAGCATACATTGTGGATGAAACAAAAAACATGACAAAATAAGGTGACATAGAGCCGAAATAAGACAAAATGAATTTTGGGAATTTGGTTGGTCTGTTTTATGCTACACACCATATTATTCTGACCTTACACCAGCCAATTATTATTTTTTGGATTTTTAAAAATCACTTTGAAGTAGAAAGCTTTGTCTAATGAAAACCAGATTCAAGAGTTGATTGAAAATTTTTTGCATGAAAACCTGTGGAATTTTACTCAAAGGGTATTGAAAAGCAGCCTGATAAGTGGTAACATCTAACTGCAAATAATAGTGAATATATAATCAAATAATATGTAATTGTACTTATTTTTAAGAATAAAAAAGAAAATTATTTATAACACAACCTCAAATATATTTTGTAGAAAGAATAAAAATCTATTGAAATGTAGCTAAATTTGTCAAGAATAAATTATTATCATTGAGAAAATGTAACTTATGAAAAATAGTTCTTGAATTAAATGTTGAATCAAAACTGGGATTCTGGATGAAAAATATAATTTGTTTTTTTACATGAAGTATCTACTGCTGTAAAGTATGGGTGGGCTGACAGGGGAATATGGTACAGTTCAACCTCTTTAATCTGGAACACTAGGTACCTGGCCACTGCTGAACTGCAGGAACACAGAAATAAACCCTAAAGAAAACCCTATGTAAATATAGTCTTGCCCACTCATTTCACATATATATTATCAAAGGTAGAACAAAGTGTAAACCAGGAAATAAAGAAATTATTAATACTTCCAAAAAAGGTTTTTATTGTTTTATGTAAGGCTAATAAAAAAATGGTAAAACCTAAAAATAATATATACTTACTATTCTGACTGGGTAAATGCAGTTATATATAGAAAATGAGTAAGACTGTATCACCAAAACACTTTGTTGATATGTGGCAATATCTTCATAGCCAGTAAACAAACTAATGGCACCTCTTTAAAATAGGGATGCGCCATGAGAGTTGCTGGACCTTGGAGTGTCGAATTAGTTTTATTCTTTGCATAAAGAAATACAGTACAAGCTGAGCCTTATTATCTAGAATAGGTGAAACTTTCAGCAAGAATGCATAGATTTTGTTAACAGAAAGTGTGTAAATTAAGAAAAAAGAAAAGGAAAATACAAATTTAGTAAGATAAATTACACTTAGAAGGATCTGACAGACTTTCATTAATATTGTCACTTTTTTTTAACAGTTTTTATTTTTATTTTATTTTCTTTGATCTCTGGTGTATACTCATTTCTTTCCAGGTCTGAACCAGATATCTAAGGTCAGAAATGGCATCATGACATTTTCCACTGACCATTTTTTAAAGAAAAATCAAAAAGCAAAAAAAAAAACACTAAGGTCACACAGATTTTACATAGATAAAGCCCTTCATAAGGTATGGGCTGTACTTGTGAATACAAGTACAGTCCATACCTTATGAATACAATGTTTTTTATTTCTTTAAAGCTTGGGCTACCAGGGATCCCTCAGTGAGTCTATCAGAACATTTTCCAATCAAACTGATGGCTCCAACTACAACTGGAATTATTGATAGCCTCATGTGGCACATTTTTGAGATTTTGATTTCAAGGTCCTTGTACTATGGTAGTTTTTTGAAGATCTTCAAAGACACATTATAATCTGCAGGACTGCCATAACAATAAAAAAGCATATTCTGTTTTTGTGGTCTCTGTTCACCATGTCTAGGCAAGTAGCATTCATTGTTTTTTTCTGTGTGTATTGAAAAATCTCATAAAATTGTTACAGGTCTGATTGGTGTTTATACCAATTTCGAGCAGTTATTATTATTATTATTTTGGTGAGTATTTTCATTTTTGTAGTTAAATTGTTATTGAAACTTTACTTAGTACATCACTCTATGGCAGTGAGCAGAAAACACAGATAATCTGTTAATGGGACTTGAAATAATCTCCATTTTATCTGAGGGAAACCTAGCTGAATACACAAACTACCTTTACCGACTGAGCTACAACAGATTTGCAGAGAATCAAATTTAACATTTAAACCCGTCTCACAATCCTATTATATCTCCTTCTTTTTTTGTTTTACATGACTAGTATTTTTGGTTTTACATGACTAGTATTAGTAGCAGTGATAGTATCTTTATTTTTTCCATAAGAGAAAGCATTATCAACTTTTGCTTCTACAATGTGCCTTGTCCTTTCATAACATGGTTGATCATGGTTTACCACAATTTCCTATGCTCTCTAGCTCTCAGCAAAGATGGTCTTTTACTATATTCCCCCCCTCTCTCTCTCTCTCTCTCTCTCTCTCTCTCTCTCTATACTTCCATTCATTTTTTTCAAACTCACTATTTCTTCTATCCCTCTTACCTTCCATATGCCCTCTGAGAGTGAAATTTTCCAAACCTATTTTCCTAGAAATGTCAGATGTCTCTTTCTGATTCTAAGTATAATTATCATTTTTGTTTCTGTTTTCCTTAAAAGCCCCTTGTTATTCACAAGCTCCATCCATGATATTTTCACCATACTTCTGTTGCGCCATATCTTTTTTGCTTCAAGCCTTTACTTTTTCTGTGATAAAAATTGTCCAGAAATCAGTACTATATATGAGGATTGATATTACATAACAGTTTAGTTTTCTTTTGTATGTTTCTTATTAAATCTTCCCGTTTCTTCATCCATCCTGGGTATGATGATAAACTGCATCCATGTCCTGGGTAAGACAATAAACTACATCCAACAGCAAGGCCTCTGATCAGGAGGTTTTGAGGAGCCTGGAACCACCTCTTAATTGCTGGTGTTCCCAGGTCCACCCTGACCCGGGGTGGTAGCATCTGTTAGGGTCCCAGCTATGGGCAAATAGTTAACCTGAAACTGAGGTAAAAAGCATTATAAAATATTACCAGCAATACGTTTTTGAAGAAAAAAAAATAATAAACTATTTCCAGTAATACATTTTTGAAAAAAACTATTGCTAGTAATATGTTTTGCCAGAAATATGTTTTTGAAAAAAACTATTGCCAGCAATATGTTTTGCCAGAAATATGTTTTTGAAAAAAACTATTGCTAGCAATATGTTTTGCCAGCAATATGTTTTTGAAAAAAACAATTGCTAGCAATATGTTTTTGAATAAATAATATTACCAGCTATATGTTTAAAAAAAAAAAAATTACCAGCTATACGTTTTTGGGAAAATAACATTATCAGATATAAGTTTATGAAAAAATAATATTACCAGCTATACATTTTTTTTTAAAAATAATATTACCAGCTATACATTTTTGAGGAAAAAATATTAACACAAATAGATTTTTGAGAAAACAAAAATATTACCATGAAAAAAAAGTTGTTGGCATTAAATAACCCATTCATTGAGGTTAATATGCCATAAAGCTAAACAAACCAAACCAAACATGTTTCTTCATATTTTGCTTGTTTACCTGTTTACCTTCATTTCACTTTTTATATTTGATATTTTATCACAAATTTCTTCCAGGAGCAATCAATAGTCTATAAACAAGAGAATTCGTATGAAAGGAAATATTAGTCAAAATTAGTAATAATTGTTAGCCATATTAATTAATACAATTATAAAATTAAAGTAATATTAATAACAAATAAAGACATCCTTCTTCAAAGATATTACCTCCAAAACTGCTGCTCTCATATCAGAATGAATCCTTTTTGGAAATGAGCGTTTTATATCTCAGAAAAAATACCAGCAAAATCCAAACAGCCAGCCCTGGTTCACCTCTGAATGTGCTGCAGCCATAGCTCAACATGACCATTACTACAGTATCTATCATGGGGAGTAGTGTCATAGGAAACTTACTGCATTCAGAACTGCCTGCAATTACTGCAAGAGAGTCCTAAAAAATACAAAGTGTAGTTATACACAAGTAATCCAGGCCAAGTTTGAAAGCAAACAAATTGAATCTCAAGAGTTCTGGCAGATCTTCTGAACAGAGGCAAAGCATCAGTGTTTACTATTATAAATGGCAAAACTCTTCACCTTAACCTTTGTCTTTAATCCAACATTAGATTACAAAGGTCAACTCCTTCCCAACTTCCCCAGTCTCACTGAGTCCAATCGCAGTAATATTTTTATTACAGCTTAGGAAATCT
Organism: Acanthosepion pharaonis; assembly: GCA_903632075.3. Lineage (NCBI taxonomy): Eukaryota > Metazoa > Mollusca > Cephalopoda > Sepiida > Sepiidae > Acanthosepion > Acanthosepion pharaonis. The sequence continues at coordinate 2,218,576 of CAHIKZ030005533.1, forward strand.
CAAGACATCAAAAGTCTTGATCCTAAGAAGGCCACTAGTTCAGACAAAATACCAGTGGTTGTTCAAAAGAATATTAATGCTGATTTATCTGCGATCTTAGTGAAATTATTTTGCCATGACTTGAAGGAGAAATCCTTCCCAAGTCTGTAGAATGTATCAAGTGTATGTCCAGTTTTCAAGAACATGGTTGACTGCTAAACGTCATCACAGTATAGACCCATCAGTAAATTCCATGCCATTAGCAAACTTTTTGAAGCTGCAATCAGCAAGAAGGTTGTTGATCGATAGAAACAATTACTTGAGTCACAAACTGTACAGGTTAAGATGTGCCTGGTCCATTGCTGATATCCTGATTATACTCACAAAATCATTGAGGTACTTGAAAACAAATACATCTCGACTGATAAATCTCAAGACCTTTAGCTATGGAAGATTCTTCTCAATTATAAAGTCCTTCCGAATGAGTAGGTCCCTGAAAACAGTTGTTAATGGCCAGTTTTCCGGGGCTCAAGCCATCAATGCAGGTGTCCTCCAAGGTTTGCTTCTCTGTTGAAAACTTTCTACTTTTTATAAATGATCTGAGACTATACTTCAATCATTTGTGAATATCTATACTGGTGATAAGACAGCATAGGGGTGAACCTCCAAAATTCTATATATTAGAGCTTGGCAGCTGATTTCGCCTCTGACCTAGCACTAACAGCTATGTGGGGGAAATACTGGCTAGTCACATTAGATGTCTCAAAACCAAACTAGTAACATTCCGTCATTGCTGATTGGGCCCAGAACATTCACCAATTATAATGAATAGATTTTCATCCAGGGAGGTCCCATTGAGACTTAAATTAAACCCAGAATTCAATTGGAACTCACACATAATATCCATTGTTAAAGATGCTGGAAAAATAGTTGGTTCCCTGTACTGCACAAGTAATTGACGCCTCCTGCTATCCATTACCTTTACAAGAGCCAAATCAGGCCAGAAATGGACTACTGATGCCATATACATACACTGCCTACATTTTCCCATCTCATTAGAGCCCAAAAGCCTCTCCATGTCCTTGTGAATGACAAATTATTTTCCTCCATACAAACTCTTTTATTGTAGACTATCACTACTCTTTTCCATGGAAAATAGTTCCACCAGTTCTAACCTTAATCACTAAAACCTGTAATGCTATGCATATTCCAGTGGTGAGATGTAAGTTTCACTCAAGCAGCTTCGGCTCAAAAACCAATGCCTTGTGGAACTGATTGCCAAGAGGATGGTTCCCCTATCAATTCAAAGTTGTACCTGTTCAAGTCTAGGGATAATCTGCGCATCTTACTCTGCAACATTTTACACCAAGTGCCTCTCTGGTCCTGTATATGGTGAGTATCAGTGTAAAAAGAAAGGTAATAATGATGTGTTATTTTTTGATAAATAGTATTAACTGTCATGACATTTGGACTGGTTATCAATTTCTCTTCAAGTATTCGTTGTTATATTCAGCTTAATCTTGAATAATGAATCAGAAAATATGAATAAGAATATCTCTTTCTATATTTCTGAGAAGATGTATTTTAACTATTTATGTTATTCACATTGATCAGACTGTTGTCTCCATCTTTGTTGTCATATTCACATTGTTCAGACTGTTGTCTTCATCTTTGTTATCATATTCACATTGTTCAGACTGTTGTCTTCATCTTTGTTGTCATATTCACATTGTTTAGAATGTTGTCTTAATCTTTGTTGTCATAGTCACATTGTTTAGACTGTTGTCTTAATCTTTGTTGTCATATTAACATTCTTCAGAATGTTGTCTTAATCTTTGTTGTCATATTCACATTGTTTAGACTGTTGTCTTAATCTTTGTTGTCATATTCACATTCTTCAGAATGTTGTCTTCATCTTTGTTGTCATATTCACATTCTTCAGAATGTTGTCTTAATCTTTGTTGTCATATTCACATTGTTTAGACTGTTGTCTTAATCTTTTTTGTTGTATTATTAACATTTTCAGAATGTTGTCTTAATCTTTGTTGTCATATTCACATTGTTTAGACTGTTGTCTTAATCTTTGTTGTCATATTCACATTCTTTTAGAATGTTGTCTTAATCTTTGTTGTCATATTCACATTGTTTAGACTGTTGTCTTAATCTTTGTTGTCAAATTATTCTTCAGAATGTTGTCTTAATCTTTGTTGTCATATTCATTGTTTAGACTGTTGTCTTAATCTTTTTCTTGTCATATTCACATTGTTTAGAATGTTGTCTTAATATTTGTTGTCATATTCACATTGTTTAGACTGTTGTCTTAATCTTTCTTGTTATATTAACATTCTTCAGAATGTTGTCTTAATCTTTTTGTTGTCATATTCACATTGTTGAGACTGTTGTTTAATCTTTAATCTTTGTTGTCATATTGACATTGTTTAGAATGTTGTCTTAATCTTTTGTTGTCATATTCATTATTTAGGACTGTTGTCTTAATCTTTGTTGTCATATTAACATTGTTTAGAATGTTGTCTTAATCTTTGTTGTCATATTCACATTGTTTCACTGTTGTTTAATCTTTGTTGTCTTAACATTCTTCAGAATGTTGTCTTTCTTTATTTGTCATATTCACATTGTTTAGACTGTTGTCTTAATCTTTGTTGTCATATTCACATTGTTTAGAATGTTGTCTTAATCTTTGTTGTCATATTATTGTTTAGACTGTTGTCTTAATATTTGTTTCATATTTGTTTAGAATGTTGTCTTAATCTTTGTTGTCATATTCACATTGTTGTCTTAATCTTTGTTGTCATATTCACATTGTTTAGAATGTTGTCTTAATCTTTTGTTGTCATATTCACAAGACTGTTGTCTTAATCTTTGTTATCATATTAACATTCTTCAGAATGTTGTCTTAATCTTTGTTGTCATATTCACATTGTTGAGACTGTTGTCTTAATCTTTGTTTTAACATTCTTCAGAATGTTGTCTTAATCTTTGTCATATTCAAGACTGTTGTCTTAATCTTTTTGTCATATTCACATTGTTTAGAATGTTGTCTTAATCTTTGTTGTCATATTCACATTGTTTGGACTGTTGTCTTAATCTTTGTTGACATTCTTCAGAATGTTGTCTTTGTTCTTAATCTTTGTTGTCATATTCACATTGTTTAGACTGTTGTCTTAATCTTTGTTGTCATATTAACATTGTTTAGAATGTTGTCTTAATCTTTGTTGTCATATTCACATCGTTGAGACTGTTGTCTTAATATTTGTTGTCATATTAACATTCTTCAGAATGTTGTTTAATCTTTGTTATTCACATTGTTTAGAATGTTGTCTTAATCTTTGTTGTCATATTCATTGTTTAGACTGTTGTTTAGACATTGTTTAGACTGTTGTCTTAATCTTTATTTGTCATATTAACATTCTTCAGAATGTTGTCTTAATCTTTGTTGTCATATTATTGTTTTGTTGTCATAATCTTTGTTTTATTCACATTGTTTAGAATGTTGTCTTAATCTTTGTTGTCATATTCACATTGTTTAGACTGTTGTCTTAATCTTTGTTGTCATATTAACATTGTTTCAGAATGTTGTCTTAATCTTTGTTGTCATATTCACATTGTTTAGACTGTTGTCTTAATCTTTGTTGTCTTGTCTTAATCTTTGTTGTCATATTCACATTGTTTGAATGTTGTCTTAATCTTTGTTGTCATTAACATTCTTCAGAATGTTGTCTTCTTTGTTGTCATATTCACATTGTTTAGAATGTTGTCTTAATCTTTTGTTGTCATATTCACATTGTTTAGAATATTTGTCTTAATCTTTGTTGTCATATTCACATTGTTTAGACTGTTGTCTTAATCTTTGTTGTCATATTCACATTGTTTAGAATGTTGTCTTAATCTTTGTTGTCATATTCACATTGTTGAGACTGTTGTCTTAATCTTTGTTGTCATATTAACATTCTTCAGAATGTTGTCTTAATCTTTGTTGTCATATTCACATTGTTTAGACTGTTGTCTTAATCTTTGTTGTCATATTCACATTGTTTAGAATGTTGTCTTTAATCTTTGTTGTCATATTCACATTGTTTAGACTGTTGTCTTAATCTTTTGTTGTCATATTAACATTCTTCAGAATGTTGTGTTTTTGTTTAATCACATTGTTTTGTTGTCTTAATCTTTGTCATTGTCATATTCATTGTCATATTCAATATTGTGAGAATGTTGTCTTAATCTTTGTTGTCATATTCACATTGTTTAGACTGTTGTCTTAATCTTTGTTGTCATATTCACATTGTTTAGAATGTTGTCTTAATCTTTGTTGTCATATTCACATTGTTTAGACTGTTGTCTTAATCTTTGTTGTCATATTAACATTCTTCAGAATGTTGTCTTAATCTTTGTTGTCATATTCACATTGTTTAGACTGTTGTCTTAATCTTTGTTGTCATATTCACATTGTTTAGAATGTTGTCTTAATCTTTGTTGTAATATTCACATTGTTTAGACTGTTGTCTTAATCTTTGTTGTCATATTAACATTGTTTAGAATGTTGTCTTAAATCTTTGTTGTCATATTCACATTGTTTAGACTGTTGTCTTAATCTTTGTTGTCATATTAACATTCTTCATAGAATGTTGTCTTTAATCTTTTTGTCATGTCATATTCTTTAGAATGTTGTCTTAATCTTTTGTTGTCATAGACATTGTTGTGTTGTTAATCTTTGTTGTCATATTAACATTCTTCAGAATGTTGTTTAATCTTTGTTGTTTATTGAGACTGTTGTCTTAATCTTTGTTGTCATATTCACATTGTTTAGAATGTTGTCTTTAATCTTTGTTGTCATATTTAATTGTTTAGACTGTTGTTGTTGAGACTGTTTTCTTAATCTTTGTTGATTCCATATTAACATTCTTTAGAATGTTGTCTTAATCTTTGTTGTCATATTCACATTGTTTAGACTGTTGTCTTAATCTTTGTTGTCATATTAACATTGTTCCAGAATGTTGTCTTAATCTTTTTTGTCATATTCACATTGTTTAGACTGTTGTCTTAATCTTTATTGTCATATTCACATTGTTCAGAGACTGTTGTCTTAATCTTTGTTGTCATATTCACATTGTTTAGAATGTTGTCTTAATCTTTGTTGTCATATTCCACATTGTTGAGACTATTTGTCTTAATGTTGTTATATTAACATTCTTGACTGTTGTCTTAATCTTTTGTCTTAATCTTTCATATTCATTGTTTAGACTGTTGTCTTAATCTTTGTTGTCATATTAACATTCTTCAGAATGTTGTCTTAATCTTTGTTGTCATATTCACATTGTTTAGACTGTTGTCTTAATCTTTGTTGTCATATTCACATTGTTTAGAATGTTGTCTTAATCTTTGTTGTCATATTCACATTGTTGAGACTGTTGTCTTAATCTTTGTTGTCATATTCACATTGTTTAGAATGTTGTCTTAATCTTTGTTGTCATATTCACATTGTTGAGACTGTTGTCTTAATCTTTGTTGTCATATTAACATTTTTCAGAATGTTGTCTTAATCTTTGTTGTCATATTCACATTGTTTAGACTGTTGTCTTAATCTTTGTTGTCATATTCACATTGTTTAGACTGTTGTCTTAATCTTTGTTGTCATATTCACATTGTTTAGACTGTTGTCTTAATCTTTGTTGTCATATTAACATTCTTCAGAATGTTGTCTTAATCTTTGTTGTCATATTCACATTGTTTCTGTTGTCTTAATCTTTGTTGTCATATTCATATTCACATTGTTCAGACTGTTGTCTTAATCTTTTGTTGTCATATTCATTCTTCTAGACTGTTGTCTTAATCTTTGTTGTCATATTCACATTGGTTTAGAATGTTGTCTTAATCTTTGTTGTCATATTCACATTGTTGAGACTGTTGTCTTAATCTTTTGTTGTCATTCTTATTCATTGTTTAGAATGTTGTCTTAATCTTTGTTGTCATATTCACATTGTTGAGACTGTTGTCTTAATCTTTGTTGTCATATTCACATTCTTCAGAATGTTTCTTAATCTTTTATTTGTCATATTCACATTGTTGAGACTGTTGTCTTAATCTTTGTTGTCATATTAACATTCTTCAGAATGTTGTCTTAATCTTTGTTGTCATATTCACATTGTTTAGACTGTTGTCTTAATCTTTGTTGTCATATTCACATTGTTTAGAATGTTGTCTTAATCTTTGTTGTCATATTCACATTGTTTAGACTGTTGTCTTAATCTTTGTTGTCATATTCACATTCTTTAGAATGTTGTCTTAATCTTTGTTGTCATATTCACATTGTTGAGACTGTTGTCTTAATCTTTGTTGTCATATTAACATTCTTCAGAATGTTGTCTTAATCTTTGTTTCTCATATTCACATTGTTTAGACTGTTGTCTTAATCTTTTTGTTGTCTTATTCATTTTGTTGAGATATTTGGAATGTTGTCTTAATCTTTGTTGTCATATTCACATTGTTTAGAATGTTGTCTTAATCTTTGTCATATTAACATCATATTGACATTGTTGAGACTGTTGTCTTAATCTTTGTTGTCATATTCACATTCTTCAGAATGTTGTCTTAATCTTTGTTGTCATATTCATTGTTGAGACTGTTGTCTTAATCTTTGTTGTCATATTCATTGTTTAGAATGTTGTCTTAATCTTTGTTGTCATATTCATTGTTTGAGACTGTTGTCTTAATCTTTGTTGTCATATTAACATTCTTCAGAATGTTGTCTTAATCTTTGTTGTCATATTCATTTTTAGACTGTTGTCTTAATCTTTGTTGTCATATTAACATTCTTCAGAATGTTGTCTTAATCTTTGTTGTCATATTCATTGTTTGACTGTTGTCTTAATCTTTGTTGTCATATTCACATTGTTTAGAATGTTGTCTTAATCTTTGTTGTCATATTCACATTGTTTAGACTGTTGTCTTAATCTTTGTTGTCATATTCACATTGTTTAGAATGTTGTCTTAATCTTTTGTTGTCATATTCACATTGTTGAGACTGTTGTCTTTAATCTTTTGTTTCATATTAACATTCTTCAGAATGTTGTCTTAATCTTCTTTGTCATATTCACATTGTTTAACTTTGTCTTAATCTTTGTTGTCATATTCACATTGTTTAGAATGTTGTCTTAATCTTTGTTGTCATATTCACATTGTTGAGACTGTTGTCTTAATATCATAGTCATATTCACATTGTTTAGAATGTTGTCTTAATCTTTGTTGTCATATTCATTATTTGAGACTGTTGTCTTAATCTTTGTTGTCATATTAACATTTTTCAGAATGTTGTCTTAATCTTTGTTGTCATATTCACATTGTTTAGACTGTTGTCTTTAATCTTTATTGTCATATTCATTGTTTAGAATGTTGTCTTAATCATTGTCATATTCACATTGTTTAGACTGTTGTCTTAATCTTTGTTGTCATATTAACATTCTTCAGAATGTTGTCTTAATCTTTGTTGTCATATTCACATTGTTTAGACTGTTGTCTTATCTTTGTTGTCTTTGTTGTCATATTCACTTAATCTTTGTTGTCATAGATTCTTCAGAATGTTGTCTTAATCTTTGTTGTCATATTCAAGACATTGTCTTAATCTTTTGTTGTCATATTAACATTCTTCAGAATGTTGTCTTAATCTTTGTCATATTACATTGTTTAGACTGTTGTCTTAATCTTTGTTGTCATATTCACATTGTTGAGACTGTTGTCTTAATCTTTGTTGTCATATTCACATTATCTTTTAGAATGTTGTCTTAATCTTTGTTGTCATATTCACATTGTTTAGACTGTTGTCTTAATCTTTTTTGTCATATTAACATTCTTGAGAATGTTGTCTTAATCTTTGTTGTCATATTCATTCTCAGAATTTTCTTAATCTTTGTTGTCATATTCACATTCTTGAGACTGTTGTCTTAATCTTTGTTGTCATATTAACATTTTTCAGAATGTTGTCTTAATCTTTGTTGTCATATTCACATGTTTTAGAATGTTGTCTTAATCTTTTTAGACTGTTGTCTTAATCTTTGTTGTCATATTCACATTGTTTAGACTGTTGTCTTAATCTTTGTTGTCATATTAACATTCTTCAGACTGTTGTCTTAATCTTTGTTGTCATATTCACATTGTTTAGACTGTTGTCTTAATCTTTGTTGTCATATTCACATTGTTGAGACTGTTGTCTTAATCTTTGTTGTCATATTCACATTCTTCAGAATGTTGTCTTAATCTTTGTTTGTTCATCTTAATCTTTGTTGTCATATTCACATTGTTTAGAATGTTGTCTTAATCTTTGTTGTCATATTCACATTGTTGAGACTGTTGTCTTAATCTTTGTGGTCATATTCACATTGTTTGGAGAATGTTGTCTTAATCTTTGTTGTCATATTCACACTGTTGTTTAATCTTTGTTGATTCTTCAGAATGTTGTCTTAATCTTTGTTGTCATATTCACATTGTTGAACTGTTGTCTTAATCTTTGTTGTCATATTAACATTCTTCAGAATGTTGTCTTAATCTTTGTTGTCATACATTGTTTAGACTGTTGTCTTAATCTTTTGTTGTCATATTCACATTGTTTAGAATGTTGTCTTAATCTTTGTTGTCATATTCATTGTTTAGACTGTTGTCTTAATCTTTTGTTGTCATATTAACATTCTTCAGAATGTTGTCTTAATCACATGGTTTTGTTGTCATATTCACATTGTTGAGACTGTTGTCTTAATCTTTTGTTGTCATATTAACATTCTTCAGAATGTTGTCTTAATCTTAATATTTGTTTAAGCTGTTGTCTTAATCTTTGTCATATTCACATTGTTGAGACTGTTGTCTTAATCTTTCTTGTCATATTCACATTGTTTAGAATGTTGTCTTAATCTTTGTTGTCATATTGACATTGTTGAGACTGTTGTCTTAATCTTTGTTGTCATATTCACATTCTTGAATGTTGTCTTAATCTTTGTTGTCATATTATTGTTGGACTGTTGTCTTAATCTTTTGTTATCATATTCATTGTTTAGAATGTTGTCTTAATCTTTGTTGTCATATTCACATTGTTGAGACTGTTGTCTTAATCTTTGTTGTCATATTAACATTCTTCAGAATGTTGTCTTAATCTTTGTTGTCATATTCACATTGTTTAGACTGTTGTCTTAATCTTTGTTGTCATATTAACATTCTTCAGAATGTTGTCTTAATCTTTGTTGTCATATTCACATTGTTTAGACTGTTGTCTTAATCTTTGTTGTCATATTCACATTGTTTAGAATGTTGTCTTAATCTTTGTTGTCATATTCATTGTTATTTGTTGTCTTAATCATTCATATTCATTGTTTTAGAATGTTGTCTTAATCTTTTGTTGTCATATTCATTGTTTAGACTGTTGTCTTAATCTTTTGTTGTCATATTAACATTCTTCAGAATGTTGTCTTAATCTTTGTTGTCATATTCACATTGTTTAGACTGTTGTCTTAATCTTTTGTTGTCATATTCATTGTTTAGAATGTTTCTTTCTTTGTTATTCAGAATCATTGTTGAGACTGTTGTCTTAATCTTTGTTGTCATATTCACATTGTTTAGAATGTTGTCTTAATCTTTGTTGTCATATTCATTGTTGAGACTGTTGTCTTAATCTTTCTTTTGTCATATTAACATTTTCAGAATGTTGTCTTAATCTTTGTTGTCATATTCACATTGTTTAGACTGTTGTCTTAATCTTTGTTGTCATATTCACATTGTTTTGACTGTTGTCTTTCTTTTGCTGTCATATTCACATTGTTTAGAATGTTGTCTTAATCTTTGTTGTCATATTAACATTCTTCAGAATGTTGTCTTAATCTTTGTTGTCATATTCACATTGTTTAGACTGTTGTCTTTCTTTGTTGTCATATTCATTGTTCAGACTGTTGTCTTAATCTTTGTTGTCATATTCACATTCTTCAGAATGTCTTAATCTTTGTTGTCATATTGTTTAGAATGTTGTCTTAATCTTTGTTGTCATATTCACATTATTTGAGACTGTTGTCTTAATCTTTGATATTCATTGTTTTAATGTTGTCTTAATCTTTGTTGTCATATTCACATTGTTGAGACTGTTGTCTTAATCTTTGTTGTCATATTAACATTCTTCAGAATGTTGTCTTAATCTTTGTTGTCATATTCACATTGTTGAGACTGTTGTCTTAATCTTTGTTGTCATATTAACATTCTTCAGAATGTTGTCTTAATCTTTGTTGTCATATTCATTGTTGAGACTATTGTCTTAATCTTTGTTGTCATATTCACATTGTTTAATGTTGTCTTAATCTTTTGTTTCATATTCATTGTTTAGATTCTGTTGTCTTAATCTTTTTATATTAACATTCTTCAGAATGTTGTCTTAATCTTTTTTGTTGTCATATTCACATTGTTGAGACTGTTGTCTTAATCTTTGTTGTCATATTAACATTCTTCAGAATGTTGTCTTAATCTTTGTTTCTCATATTCACATTGTTTAGACTGTTGTCTTAATCTTTGTTGTCATATTCACATTGTTGAGACTGTTGTCTTAATCTTTGTGGTCATATTCACATTGTTTAGAATGTTGTCTTAATCTTTGTTGTCATATTCACATTGTTGAGACTGTTGTCTTAATCTTTGTTGTCATATTCATTCTTCAGAATGTTGTCTTAATCTTTGTTGTCATATTCATATTGTTGAGACTGTTGTCTTAATCTTTGTTGTCATATTATTGTTTAGAATGTTGTCTTAATCTTTATTTGTATTAGAGACTGTTGTCTTAATCTTTGTTGTCATATTCTTCAGAATGTTGTCTTAATCTTTTTTTGTCATATTCATTGTTTAGACTGTTGTCTTAATCTTTGTTGTCATATTAACATTCTTTCAGAATGTTGTCTTAATCTTGTTGTCATATTCACATTGTTTAGACTGTTGTCTTAATCTTTGTTGTCATATTCATTGTTTAGGAATGTTGTCTTAATCTTTTTGTCAGACATTGTTTGTTGTCTTAATCTTTGTGGTCATATTCACATTATTTAGAATGTTGTCTTAATCTTTGTTGTCATATTCACATTGTTGAGACTGTTGTCTTAATCTTTTGTTGTCATATTAACATTCTTCAGAATGTTGTCTTAATCTTTGTTGTCATATTCATTGTTTAGACTGTTGTCTTAATCTTTGTTGTCATATTAACATTCTTCAGAATGTTGTCTTAATCATCATATTCATTGTTTAGACTGTTGTCTTAATCTTTGTTGTCATATTAACATTCTTCAGAATGTTGTCTTAATCTTTGTTGTCATATTCACATTGTTTAGACTGTTGTCTTAATCTTTGTTGTCATATTCACATTGTTCAGACTGTTGTCTTAATCTTTGTTGTCATATTCACATTCTTCAGAATGTTGTCTTAATCTTTGTTGTCATATTCACATGGTTTAGAATGTTGTCTTAATCTTTGTTGTCATATTCACATTGTTGAGACTGTTGTCTTAATCTTTGTGGTCATATTCACATTGTTTAGAATGTTGTCTTAATCTTTGTTGTCATATTATTTGAGACTGTTGTCTTAATCTTTGTTGTCACATTCACATTCTTCAGAATGTTGTCTTAATCTTGTTGTTTATTCACATTGTTTAGACTGTTGTCTTAATCTTTTGTTGTCATATTATTGAGACTGTTGTCTTAATCTTTGTTGTCATATTAACAGAGAATGTTGTCTTAATCTTTGTTGTCATATTCACATTGTTGAGACTGTTGTCTTAATCTTTTTTTGTTTGTCATATTCTTAATCTTTGTTTTAGTTTAGACTGTTGTCTTAATCTTTTGTTGTCATATTCACATTGTTTAGAATGTTGTCTTAATCTTTGTTGTCATATTCACATTGTTGAGACTGTTGTCTTAATCTTTGTGGTCATATTCACATTGTTTAGAATGTTGTCTTAATCTTTGTTGTCATATTCACATTGTTGAGACTGTTGTCTTAATCTTTGTTGTCATATTAACATTCTTCAGAATGTTGTCTTAATCTTTGTTGTCATATTCATTGTTTAGACTGTTGTCTTAATCATATTAACATTTTCAGAATGTTGTCATCTTTGTTGTCATATTCACATTGTTTAGACTGTTGTCTTAATCTTTTTGTCATATTAACATTCTTCAGAATGTTGTCTTAATCTTTGTTGTCATATTCACATTGTTTAGACTGTTGTCTTAATCTTTGTTGTCATATTCACATTGTTCAGACTGTTGTCTTAATCTTTGTTGTCATATTCACATTCTTCAGAATGTTGTCTTAATCTTTGTTGTCATATTCACATTGTTTAGAATGTTGTCTTAATCCTTGCCGTCATATTCACATTGTTTAGACTGTTGTCTTAATCTTTGTTGTCATATTCACATTGTTTAGAATGTTGTCTTAATCTTTGTTGTTATATTCACATTGTTGAGACTGTTGTCTTAATCTTTGTTGTCATATTCACATTATTTAGAATGTTGTCTTAATCTTTGTTGTCATATTCACATTGTTGAGACTGTTGTCTTAATCTTTGTTGTCATATTAACATTCTTCAGAATGTTGTCTTAATCTTTGTTGTCATATTCACATTGTTTAGACTGTTGTCTTAATCTTTGTTGTCATATTCACATTGTTTAGAATGTTGTCTTAATCTTTCTTGTCATATTCACATTGTTTAGAATGTTGTCTTAATCTTTGTTGTCATATTCACATTGTTGAGACTGTTGTCTTAATCTTTGTTGTCATATTAACATTCTTCAGAATGTTGTCTTAATCTTTGTTGTCATATTCACAATGTTTAGACTGTTGTCTTAATCTTTGTTGTCATATTCACATTGTTGAGACTGTTGTCTTAATCTTTTGTTGTCATATTAACATTCTTCAGAATGTTGTCTTAATCTTTGTTGTCATATTCACATTGTTTAGAATGTTGTCTTAATCTTTGTTGTCATATTCACATTGTTTAGACTGTTGTCTTAATCTTTGTTGTCATATTCACATTGTTTAGACTGTTGTCTTAATCTTTGTTGTCATATTAACATTCTTCAGAATCTTGTCTTAATCTTTGTTGTCATATTCACATTGTTCAGACTGTTGTCTCCATCTTTGTTGTCATATTCACATTGTCTTGACCTTTTGTACACTCCAGTCTTGTTTACTGGAATTTCAAATGGAACTCATTGTCACAGTAGATAAAATACATTGTTAGAAGTAATCCAATGACTTGACCCAAAGTGTTGTGAGTTCAATATCTGGTCACAGCAGAGGTGAACAAAACTTGGGAATGGGGTTAAAGGAAATAACTGAAACTGAGATATCTGGAAGGGGCGTGGCATGTGGAACTAGAACGATCTACTGCAGTGGACAAAATAAAGGTTTTGTTTCAGAATTACAATGTATATGACCTGAGTGAACATATTGTTAATAAAACAACAAAGATAAGGACAACAGTCCTAACAATTTAGATATTGTAAATAACAATATTTCCTTGAATAAACATCTTAGAGAGAAGTCAAAACCTCCTGATTGTCAGTCAGTGGTGAAAATCCTTCACCTTAATCTGATCATACAGTTTAGAATTATTAGAGAATGTATTTATGTACACAGTTGTATTGCTTTCGTTGTATTGATTCTGAGAAGTTCCAAAATGGACCTTTGTATGGGTATGTTGTCATTCTTTTTTTTTTTTTTTTTTTTTTTTTGTTCAAACAATATTTCTACTCTTTGGAGACGGTACAATTGATAAGCTGCTTTTGAAGGGAGGGAGGTGAAATTTCCTTGAAACTGACACATAAAAGGGAGAGAAAAGGAAAAATAGGACAAAGCTTGATGAAGCCCTTTGGCTTTGCCTATTCTTCACATGCCAAACTGCCTCTTTGATAGACAGAGTAAACCATTGTCTTGGGCAGATCTGTCTTTTCTGGAACTACAAAGAGTTCTCAAATATTTCCTAAGGACAAGCAGTTTTATTCATGCACTTTTGTTCTTGAGAGGTAGACAAATTAATAAGGTACTGAGAAAGATTTCAAGTTCAGAAAATAATTCCGAAACTTTAGCATGTAGATAAATAATAGAATAAAAGAGATTTTACATCTTATTCACTCACAATTTTAACTTGGCATGCCAATCCCATTCTCTGTACTAATAAAGACTAAACATACCTCATATTAATATATATATATATATATATATATATATATATATATATATATATATATATATATATATATGTATGTATTATGTTTATGTGTGTGTGTATAGATATAAGTTAAGTAGGAGACAATATTTCTATTAAAGATTTTGGATTCTACTCAAATATTTATATATATATATATATATATATATATATATAGAGAGAGAGAGAGAGAGAGAGATTTTAAATATATGTATATATATATATAAATAGATTAATATAAAGATATATATAGATTTCTATATTCAACATCATCACTTGATAAGACATCAGAGGTGTTGAAACAAAATGGCTATTTTTGTAGTGATTTTATAACATATCTATGTTATAATGTTTGAATAAATAATTATATATATATATATATATATATATATATATATGCATATATATATTGCATTGTGAAGTAAAAATATACTGAAAAAACAAACAAAAATCCTAATATGCAATTATGTTGTTTTAATGTTTAATGTCAACATCAGAAGTTTCGGTCTAATAGACCATCTTTTGGATATATTCATAAAACATAATTAACATAGACCATATACAATTCAACATGAAAAAGACAATGGACGTGAAAGCAATACCAATCGAAACAGATAACTGAAATCTTTTATAAGATCAGCATTCCATTTAAATATGATCACATCTTTGTCACGTGGGCAATGTTGTGAAAACGTATTCCTAAAATTTGAGTATTTTGAATGATATCTGATTGGTATTGCTTTTATGTCCATCGTCTTTTTCATGTTGTATTGTATATTGTCTATGTTAATTATGTTTGATGAATATGTCCTGAAGATGGTCTATTAGACCGAAACGTTCGATGTTGACATTAAACATTAAAACAGCATAATCGCATATTAGGATTTTTGTTTGTTTTTTCAGTATATTTTTCTTCATACTGTCGGATCTATATCCATATATTTGCTTACATATTGTATTGTATGTTGATCTTGCAAAATGCAACATTGCTGGAATTGAGACTTTAATGAGACAGTCGCAACCAAGGAAGAGTGACTATAGAATACCTAAGGTACTCATGTATAGCCAGATTGACACTGGACAAAGTACTGTTGGATAGCCATGGATCAAGTACGTAGATAAGCTAAAGTCATTTGTCTGTGTGCCTCAAATTAACTGCAAGTGATCTGCCCTGGATAGAAATAAATGCAGATATCTGTGCCAGTGTCATATCAGAAGTTTTGATATGAGTCGGATTGACCAGGTAAGAGATGCAAGACAACAGCAAAATGTGTCAGCAAATATTCCTGTTACTATGTCCTGAGATTCTCACTGTTGCAAAATATGAGGCCTTGTATGTTGGTCACTTGTAGGATTGAAGTTTTACATACAACACAATAATGAAAACTGATTGAGTTTTTTTTGCGGATACTCATACGTCAAAATTGACAGGAGAGTCAATCATCATCAACAAATATATATATATATATATATATATATATATATATATATATATATATAGTTATATGCTTCAAAAACGAGAGCTGAAAAGCCTCAATATAATTGTTGAAATTAAATTGAGTTAAAGTATCAAAAGCCCTGTTACATCCACAAGTGAAAATTTAAGAACCTAATTCGTAAATTTTCATTTGAGGATGTAACAGGGCTTGATACTTTTATCTCAATTTGATTTTAATAATTATATTGTGGCTTTCGGATCTCGTTTTTGAAACATGAGAACTCTTATTTAGTGAAGGAATCATATTTTTTTAAAAATAATCATAATTTAAGCTATACTTCTGTATGGAGCACTGTTTTTTTAAAAATAAAAACAAAAATACTAAAGAACTCCGGATTATTTACCTAACGTGTTCTTTCCTAATTTTCGACATACCTGCACACACACACACACACCCACACACATATATATATATATATATATATATATATATATATATATTAGATCAGGTAGAACCTTTAAGCATATTAGCATATTTATTGATTACTTTAGCTAATATTTGAATAACATTTTGCAAATGTGGATGTTGTAGATGTAAAAATACCCGAAATGTCTATTAGACCTAAGCTTTTATTTCATATGAGTCATTGTCAGTGGTGTGAAAGAAAATCAGATGTATTTTATGCAGACGTATTTTATGCAGACATATTTTTTAAAATTAAAACTAATTTTTTTGTTAAAAAAATAAAATGAGCACACTAGAATTCAGTATGCCGCATTACTGAAAAGTTATTTGCATAATAGAAAAAAATGACCAATAAATCTAATAGGCATAAAATGTCTATTCTTTTTAACAAGTGCTGCCTGTCATCAGTATGGCTGATGCTAAACTCTGGGAGAGCAACACTTTACAATTTCTTCAGCTCATGTTTTCCACTGATATGAAATGAAGTGATTATTTTGAATCTGTTGTTAGGTCTACTGTTAGGAAAGTTGGTTCAATGGGTCCTGCCAGACAATTCTTCTCATGAGAAACCATCTTGCACCTTTATATATATATCTACCATTTGTTTGTGCAATGAATAATGCTGCCATATCTGGTCTGGTGCTCTTACTATATATATCTCTAGATTTTTGATAAAATTCAAAGAAGGGTCTGTAATGTAATCAATCCTGGCTTTGCACCTTGCTTTCAGTCACTTTCTCACCTTCTAACATGGATTTTATCCTTTTTGTAAATATTTTCATGGCAATTGTTCTACTGAGCTTTTCTCCCTAGTACCTCGGTTGTATGAATTTGATGCTACTAGATTACCAACTAGGTCTCCTCTCTTTATTGTTGAACTAGATGAATGCAAACTGTTTCAATAATTTCTTTTCTTGCTTGTGGAATTCCCTTCTGATTTCTTATTTCCTTGTCATCTACAATCTTCAAAAATTTAAATGCAACACCAGTAGACATCTTCTGTCTTTCTGAATTCTGATCCTTTATTGTCCTTACTCCTCACTTCTTCTCAGTAAATTTTTCACATTCCCTTACGCTTCCTGTAACCTCCTGCCACCTAGTTGCAATAATGCCTTCCTTAGGGTGAGATGAATAAATATATGGAAATGTATATTTGTAATATAATTACATAAAAGTCTCTGCCTTTGTTTCTTATTCTGTGTCTATTTTTCTAATAGATATGCTGTCTCTTTCTCTCTTTTTCTGTTTTGGTTAGAACATCATACATATTGATGAATTTGTATGTTTGTGTGTCAGGAATGTCTATTCTAATAGAAATTTCCTTATGACTTTTTCTTATGTTTGTTGGCTTCAATTTCATCCTGAACTAGTCCTGAAAGCATAGTTATAGGCTAATTATTGCAATACATGTGTTTTTTGGGAGGTGAATTAATTTTTTGTTCTGTTATTGAAAAGTCTTTTGCTTTTTTTTCTGTTTTTGTACTTTTCAACCATCTGACACTTGAAAAAAAAAAAAAACATTTTATATTCCTCACTTTGACTATCAAGAATTTTCAGATGTTTTCAAACAAGACATCTGATAGGATTTTAAATAACCTTTTCTTTTTCTATGGTAACATTAACAAAACAGATGTTAGCAAACATCATTAGTCTACTCAGTGAAAATACATTGCAAGTTGTCAAGGGATTGACTGGAAATATTTTTTGAACATTCGTTATCTAAAAGTCTAATGAAGTGGTATAAAAATAAAATTAACAAAATGAGTTAAAATTTCAGCTTAGCCTGCTTAAGTTCAGTTTACAAAAGACATTGAGAAAGGCATGACTCCACCTCCCCTGTGCATTTTGTCCAGTTATAAAATATCAAAAAAAAAAAAGAAGATTAACATAATATGCTTGTTATGTTGAATTGAGAAAAGACAGAAACACATGAATTGATTCCATTGGAAAGATATATATATATATATATATATATATATATATATATATATATATATATATATATATATATATATATATATATATATATATATATATATATATATATATATATAAAGATGGCCTGATGGTTACGTCTAGCATGAAACAGCCTGTTCCTCTAAGTGTTGACTTCAATATTCACTTTTATATTTACACATGCTCTATCTCTGTTATTGAGCACTTTATCCCATAAATATAGCACACCGTAAGAGTATATTTTTCATGTGTTATATATATATATATATATATATATATATATATATATATATATATATATATATATATGCATATGCAAAAAAAAAAAACATACATACATGCACAAAAATTTACCTATGTATAAATATATTTCTTCCACAGGTAATATAAATACAGTGCTCAATGTTATGGGATAGAACTATAATTATATATTTGTGAATACATTGGATATTATATATATTTACTAATATATATATATATATATATATATATATATATATATATATATATATATATATATGTTATCACAAGATAAGTCTTGAAGAAGAGAGTTTTATGCAAAACAAATATACATATGTTGAGGCTATATCTTAAAAAATAGTTCACTGATGACATCTTTTATATTTCTTGTCCTTTCAGGATGTTTGTGATCATGGGTAGCCACAACTTCCTACTATCACAATATAATTTGTGTGCTGATTTGGCTTTTGTTAATTTCTGTAGTATTATTCTGAAATGGTAGATCAGTGAAATGTGGTCACTCCCACAGTCAGTACTTGGATATGTTTTACAGTGTAAATGTGCATTCCTGAATTTCTTATGGTGAAACACATTTTAACTTAATATACTCATTTAGCCCCTATGAATCTACAAGGAAAACAACATGAGAAAACTATTTGAAAATACTGAAAAATTTTAACATAATGTTCTGCATTAAAGAAATAGGTTTATGCCAAAACATATAGCACTTACACTAGTTAACTATATATCTAGAAAATATACGTTTACACTGACCGTATAAAATTATGTAAAAAATATTTGTAGTTGGAGTCAAAATTGTATACAAAATATTTAGATTTCAGCATTAAATAATCCATAGGTGTTGATATGCCACTAAATCAAAAACAAAAAACCCACCAATCAACCAATCGTAATCTCTTATGTCGTCAATCTGTTTATATCATTTCTCTTCCTAGGCTTCTCCATGTGGTGTTTCTTTTGGTAACAATGAAAAAATAGCAAAAGTCATTTGTTGGTTAAAATCAAATAGAGACAAATTATTTTTGGCAATAATTCATTTCACGGTGCATACAAAAAAAGTGACTTCAAGTAAACGAGTAATTTAATGGAGAATGAAACTGATTAGGAAATATTGGTCAGATCAAGAGACAGCAATTAGGAACTATTAAATCTGGTCAAATTAGTTTTTATTGTAGTCTTTTTTGGCATAAATCAAACATAAGTAAGCTTCAGATTGGAAACAAAATATTTAATGTTCTGTGTCACTTCAGGAAGTGGGCGATCACGGTTCTTCATAGCTTCTTCTTGTTAAAGTAATTTTTTAATCTACACTATCCCTCTTTGTCCTTGTTCTACAAACTTTTTACACAAACTCATTAAGTATGTTACTCACTGTTACTCCTACTTTGCTTGTCTTCATTATCTCCCTTGATTATGTGTCCTAGATTATTTCTCATCATTATGTGCCCTAGAAATGTAAATAGTCTCTTTCTTTTTGCAAGTATTCTTTTATTCCCTATCTTCCTGAAAATTTCCTCATTGCTCACAAGCTCTATCTATAGCATTCTTAATATGTATCCATTGAATCAAATGTCTGTCATTTCAAGTCTCTTCTTTATCTGTACGGAGATTGTTCAGTATTTATTGCAAGATAGGAAATTAGATATTACATCACAGGTTAATATGTTTTCTATGTTTTTTAAGGAAATATTGCCATGTCTTTATACTTTGCTTAGTTTCTGAAAGGCTACTTGCCCAATTCTAATGTGCCTTTAGCTTTCAGTGTCACATTAACTATTGACTTTTACTGGCTTGACCTGCTTGATTTTAATGGGCAGTCTCTTTTGCTGTGGATCATATATTTTGTCTTCTTACCATCAATAGATCGTCCTTTCTTCTTTCTGTCCTTTACTATCTTGTCTAAGAGTTTGTATTTTCATGGTAATTGTTTATCTAGTTCCTGGTTTAAATACACAATGGGGGAAATAAAAAAAATGAACCTAGTAAATATTAAATTTTTACCACCAACTTGGAATAATATTATAAATAATTATTTATATTATGCATATTCGGACTATTGTCTTTATCTCATTGTTATCACAACTTTTCAGACATTGTGACTTCCGGCCTTCATCATGTGTATATCGATCTGGTTAACTTAAAGAGAATTCAGAAACTGATTTTGTATTTAATCTAGTTCTTATTTTTATTACTGCTCACTTATTGCTCACCAGGGTCCAAGGACACACTGCCTGGTCTAGAGATTGATCTCACATTTAATATGTCAACAAATTTATGTGGATAATGATAACCCTTCATCCTAGAAATTAATAAATAATGTTAAAAATATACATAAAGGATAAACAGATTAATATTTCTTATGATCACCTTTAGCAATATTCTTCTTATTTTCCTTCTTCTATGTGCCGTTTTTCTTCAGGAGATCATTGCTCTCCACAATTTCCTGTACTTTCTAGCTCTTAATAAATTTTTATCTTTCTGTAATCTCTCCTAAACTCTCCTCAAGCTCACTATGTAGGTTGTGTGTTGTTTCCTCTGTCTCTCTTGCCTTCAATATGTACTGTGAGTATCAGATTTTCCAAGCCCTCTTTCCTCATTATGTACCTGAGAAATTTCAACTGTCTCTTTTGGATGTTAAGTATAAGTTTTCTTTTCACTTCCATTTTCTCTCACATGTTCAGTCCATTGTATTCTCAGCATCCTTCTGTAGAACCACATTTCTACTGCTTCTAATCGCTTACTCATCTGTGAGGGGATTGTTCAGTATTCATTGCCGTATAGAAGGACTGATATTACACAACAGTTCAGTAATCTTTCCTTCATTTCTAATAAAATTTTTCGGTTTCTTAATATCGTCTTAGCTTTTGGGAAGCATCTTTGATATCCCAATGCACTTTCAGATTTCAGTGTTGCACTTTCCGTCTTCTGTTAAAACACATCACAGATATTTAATTGTTTTGTACTTGTTTGATTTTGGCATCTCCAATTTGTAATATGCATGTTAAGATGTTCCTTTTGCTAACAACCATGCATTCTGTTTTCGTACAATTGATTTTTAGTCCTTTCTTCTAACCTTCCTTCACTACATTCTGTAGGAGTTTTTGAAGTTTTCTTTCTGTGTCTGTTATTAGCACCGTGTCATCTGTATATCTTATGTTGTTAAGAATGTAGCCACCAATAATGAATCGATGGTAGGACTTCTAAATCTGTCAAAATTGCTTCACTGTATAGGTTGAATAAATCCATTGAAAACACACATCCTTGTCTTACACCCCTTTCTAGTTTTGTATAATTACTGAATTCATTTTCTAACTATATGTTGGCTGTTTGCTGCCATTATAGGTTGTGTATTTTTTTAATATCCTTCCCAAATATGTCATGGTTACCTAACAGTTATGTGGCATATCCCTTCAGGATGTGGGCAATCATGGCTCTTTACAGCTTCTTATAATTTATTGTTCTAAGCAATGTTGATCTTCTTACCATCCTTTCCAATCCCTGTTATGCCATCCATTTATACAACCTTGTTAGGTAGGTTATACACTGTTACCTTCTGTCTCTCTTGACTTCAATATGTCCTTTGAGCATCCTACAAGCCTTAATTCATTACTATGTATCCTAGAAATTTCCACTGTCTCTCTGATTTAAAGTATATGTCCTTTTTATTTCTATTTCATTAAAACTTGTCACTTAAATGTTCCATCCATAGTATTCTCAGCATTTTTCTGTAAAGCCATCTGTTTCTTGGCTAACATCTTCTCTATATTCATCTGGAAATTGTCCAACATTCCTTTTCTTTGTTTCCAATCAAATTTTCCTGTTTTTTAATACTTTGTTTAGCCTTAGGAAAGTATGTTTAAAATTTTAGCATCCCCTCTCCTTCATGTGTAATCTCATTAATGTAAACAGCATGTTAGTCTGATGAAGTCCTAAAGGATGAAACATGTCAAATTTTTTTTCCATTTTGTCATAGATTTTTTGATATTTTTGTTCTGATGCTTTGCAGTACCAGATGGATTTTTTTTTAAGCAAATCACCCCAAGCAAGGTGGGAGTGTCACTAGTATGCAAAGGGTTACAGAGAGTGAGAGTAAGAGTGAGGAATGTTTGGAAAAGGGATAAAGTAAAGGACAGGGATCAAGGTCAAGGCATCAGAAGATGTCGATTGACATTACATTTGAATATTTGAAGATTATAGCTATCAGGGAAGCAAGTGAGAGGAAAGGAGTTCCACTGACGAGAGGTGTGAGATAAGAAGCTTTTGGAGTAGAAGAGATGGCTACATTTAACCGTTTTGACAGTGAAAGGGTGGGACCAAGATGTCAACCTAGTAGCATGCTTAAATTCATGCAGTTTGGGAACCAGTGAAAGTAGCTCATCGGAGAAGTTGCCATGAAAGTACTTGTAGAAAAGACAGAGGGAAGCCACAGAACATCTTTGAGATAGCAACTGCAGACAGGATGCCAGATCAGGACCAACCATGTTGCATATCTGTCTCTTGATTTTGTCTGGGATCTCAAGATGAATGGAGTAACATCATATTAACCTTGCAGTTGGCTTCCTTTTAGGGTCTGATGTGAAATTTGAGTGCAATGAAAAGTTGATTTCTTAGTCTCATAAATTTTCTTTATATTTTATAAATGATCATATGACAATATATCATATTAATTTGAATTATTACCTTGCCTTCACAAATTTAAGCACAGTACAAGATTGGCAGCTTAGTTTCATCATTTTAAAATTTAAATTGCTAAGTGTAGGTGTAAGTTCTATGCTTATGGTTTCTTCGTTTGCCTTTTTCTCACGTATGGAACTCTATTTCAGCTTCTTGCTTTAGAAGATATGTTTTGCTATGTGCCTTCAGATGACTGTGTCACAATTTTAGTCATCTCTCAAAACACCTTCCAGATGGTTACATTTCTGTACTTGCTCTAATTCCATGCTTGCATCTTGGGCTGTTCATTTTGCTAACAACAATTCAATTTCTTGAATCACTCAACCTCTGTAAAATATCAACTAGTAGCAAACACACATTCCTTGATTCTGCGAGGTCTTCATAGCTAGGCCCTACCATGCCACTCATATAATATTAAACCACCCATATTCCCTCTGTATTCCATTGGCAAGAAATATGTTCCACTCAAACAGCTTCTCCCCATGATACTCTTCTTTTAGAACAGACTCCCAAGTGGATGTTTCCCCAATCACTACAATCTTAACCTGTTCAAGTCTAGATTTAACTGTTATCTTCTCCACCTATCCATATAAACTTCCACTTAACATAAATTTTTACATCGAATGGCCCTGGGCTTGAATTGGGTGAACCTTACTGTAAGAAAAAATACCACTGTTATTGGATTTCATTTTTGTGAGAGAATTACTAACTTGTTACTTTTGATTCTATAAAACTTTGAATTTTCAGAAATGTGTTCATAGCTGTTAATAGACAAGGACAGAACTCAATTTCAAAGTCGTTTTATGTCAGCCAGGCTCTAATGGATTTAGCAGCATGGTAATAATATGTGTGCATTTGTTTCTGTGTGTATTTTCTGATTCTATATGCAGCAAACCTACAAGAAGAAGTCAGCCAAAATTTGGCAAACATGTGGTGTTTGATCCCTGGAGTAAAATAAACAAAGTGTAATCATGCTCAATTGATTCTGAAGAGAAAAGGAAAACTTGTTATTTTATCATAAACTGCTCTTACTGTCAGAGCAACTCTTGAAGTTATTTCCTCTCTTGTTTTGCTATAGCTGTTAAATACTCACATGTATGACATATTGGAATCATGCTAAGATATAACATTCTTCTTCTATTTATCACTTCCCATCAGAATGTGGGCGATCATGGCTCTTCATAACTTCCTATCCTTTGTAGCTCTTAACAATGTTTGCCTTTCTACTCTTTCACTCTTTGTTCCACCAGCCACTTACACATGTATGTTACTCATTTTTACCTCTCTCTTTCTTGCCTTCAATATATCCTGTGAGTGTCAAATTTTCCAACCCTCCTTCCTTAAATCATCATATTAATTAAAATCATTATTACATTTCCTCTCTTCCTTAAATGATACTGTTATAGACAATATTCATTAGTCAGAAAAACTAATGGCTGCTGACATTATTTGTGGTTGTAAAATATAAGTGATATCAGCTTATATTCCAAATGAAAAAGTGTTGTTACAGAAAAAGAGAAATTCTACACAGGATTAATTAAATGTTGTATATTAAAAAACAATTTTGAATGCCACTGCTTCTTTGATGTTATTAAGATATCACCTTTTGAAACAGATGTGTCAAACAGCAATGGGAAACACTTGTTAATTTTTTGTTATTCTAAAAATGTTTCCATCCTTGACACATATAGTTCAACCATAGCATGAAACAATGGACCATATACCACAGCCCAGATAACATAACAAAAAAGATTATTGACTTCAGCATCTTTGATAGTTTTTGACAGATGTAAGAGTATAAAACTCCTACTTTGAATCTAATCAAAGAATAAAAGAACTGACAACAGCAGCCAAAAAATAGCTTGATTCTGCTCATATAAACCAAAATATAAAATCAAAGCTATTAAAAATGAAAGGGTACATTTAGAATTCAGTAATAAACTAGAGTTCAAACTGTTGCCATTAAGTTGTGATCAAAACATAATAATGTTATCATAGTGTCATTAGCTGAAGCATGTGTAACCATTCCAAGAATGCCTATAAGAAAAAAAGAGGTGAGAATCCTGAGTTGAGAAGATTGGTACAAGAAATAAACAAACAGAAGGGGTAAAAATGGAAGGGAAAATACTAAAGAGTTAACAAAAAAGAATAAAAAAATAGTGAACACTTTCAGAAACCAATAACTATGGAAGATTGTAAACACAATTAACAAAGCAAAGTAGCATAGAGAATGTATTAAAATGTGGAGAAAAGCAAGACATTACTGCAACATCATATAATCAAAACCACCATGGAAGATATGCCATGGTTTTAAAAAAAATTGAAACAAATGACAACCCTGATCACACTAAACTGAAGATACCTGCAGAAATAGAACATATGCCAGTATACATCAATCATTAAAAGTCCATCTCCAAACATAAGCAATAATGAACTTACTGAAGAGGAAATAAAGAAAGTATTGTGGTAGGATCCACCTAATTTGCATAGTGGAGTACTGACCATATAAATATGGTTGGTACCGGGAAAAGAGGGGGGAATCAAGAGATTCAACCAGAGACTCTGCCCGACTGCGACTCAGTCAACACATTCTCCAGGAACGGTCTTACCAGGAATATACAAAAGACTATATGTAAATATAGTGTACACTTTCTTGTTTCAATACATTTTGTTCTAAGTACATTTTGTGTTGCATTATTATTCCATGCATTAGTCAAGTTTCAACAGAAAGCTATTAAAAACAATTAAGGAATAACAAAGCATGATTTTAGATTGTGGTTAAATATTTGAAAATAGCTGAATTTCTTCCTACATTCAGTAACAAGTTTCCTGATTTTATGAACGGAAATTTGGGGGCAGAAATGCATTCTGAAAAGTGGGGATTATTGCCCATTAATGCCCTAAGGAAACAAAAAGCCAGCCCACAAGACACACACACATACAAAGGTATTATAGTTGGATCAATTAAGGTCATCATCAACCAATTTCTTTTTCACTCTAAGTAAGGAATACAATGATGGTATATACAGTGCTGTTCGATAAAAGTGACTCACCTGAATTTTTTTACTTAAAAATATTTTCGCCTATTGTTTTTGGGGTCAAACTAATTTTTAATCTTACTAATATAAAGACCCCTTTGCGAAAACCTAGTAAAAAAGTTTACTCACCCTAAGGTATTCTATTGATAATTATAATTTTGGATATAAATGAGATTTAGGGAAAAACTCTGTGCAAAAAAAGTGACTCACCTGCAACTAGTAATCAATAGAAACATAACCGAACAGCTTTAAATAAAGAATAATAGAGGTATAATTTATTTATAATAGGTAATATAGTTCGAAATATTTAATAATCTATAGGTCCTCCTTTATTTTGAATAACCTTTTCAACCCTTTTTGGCATTTACTTGATTAGGTTCTGGCAAATCTCATCTCCAAGCATGGAATTCCATTCGGATATGAAATTCACAATCAAATCCTCTTTGTTGCTCAACTGCATTCTCGAGAGCCTGTATTTTATAATGCTCCATAAGTTTTCTATGGGGTTGAGGTCAGGAGATTGGGGTGGCCATGTCATAACACTCACCTGCTTCTCATCAAAGTATTCTTTCATCAATTTTGATTTGTGACAGGGGGCATTATCCTGCATAAAAATGTGCTTGATGGGGTTGATTTGCACCCTTTCAGCAGAAGGGAGCAGACAAGATTCTAAAATTCTCTTGTACAGCTCACTCCAGAGGGCCTTTTCAGTAGGTTTTAAGAAACAAGTTCAATGAAAAGAAAATCATCCCCAGAACATTATACTGAATGGATGCTTGACAGTACTTAGTGCTAAATTCAAAGAGCTTTCAAAGCTCCTTCTTCGGATTTTAGATTGCTTATCCTTTAAATTTAGCTCAACTTTCGTTTCCTCAGAGAAGAGAACATTTAGTAAAAAAAATCAGGTGAGTCACTTTTATCAAAAAAGTACTGTATGTCATCAAATGATGCCAAGAAATTGCTTACCTCTCTAATAGTTTGGCTGCTGTAACATACTGAATCACTAGCCATCTCATTACTGTATGAAGTGATGTTACTTAGCAGCCATCCCATGATTCATGTGACTTATCTCCAGAGATAAATGCCTTTTGTATCCCTACAAAATGATTTATAATATCTAAATTTTAATAACAAATCTCTGGTATTGACACAAATATATTTTTGTGATGTTTACTCATTAACAGAGAGACAAATACACAACTTTTATTTGTAATATTTTAATAAGAATTGGTACTAGAAATTGCTAGTTAAATCTGACAGACTTTACCAAAAAAAACATTTTGAAAATAGATAGTATTCAAATTCATATTTAAAACTATTTAAAAAAAATGCATATTAGTATTATTGGAAATATGGTATGATTGACTAAATTTTTCAAATTTTATTCTTTTCTAAATATTAATTGGAATTCTGAATTAAACCAGTCTCATTTTTTTTTCAGTATATCCAATCTTGTATATCTGGCCTCATTTTGGCTGATTTAGTCTTTGGCCTTGGGTATATATTGCAATTAGTAATTCTTGCCAGCCTGAATTTGTTCTTTTCTTCAATCTCTCCAATTCTTTAATTGAATCCAAACATTGAAGAAGAACAGCATTTATATTTGGATTTATAATTTCTTTTCAGTTTGAGGCAAAAGTATAATCCTATTTCTTGTGACTAATACACTCCAATGGTAATGATAATAGTGAGATTATGTTTCCTTATAAGTAAACATATGGTAATTCATTGAATGAACATATAGCATTAGTCTGGGTTGAAATTTATAAAATATCTCTCTCTTAAAAATGTCTTTCAGGATAATAGGTTTCTCAAGTACACTAACTGTTATTGCTCTTTCTAGTATTCATGGGAATTTCCTTACTAACCTTATTTTTACTTTTCTTTCTCACAGATCATTCAAATGGTTTGTGTCCAATTTCATTGTTAATGTAAAATGACTGCAATTTGATATTGATGTTTGTTTTGATATTGATTTTTGGTGTGTTCTAGATTGAAATGTTACATTGTTCAGTTGCAAGTCAAACTTTGTTGAATCTTGATGTTTGGTCCTCAAATGAATGCCTAAAAATATAGAGAATGAAAAGTTGCACTTTCACTATCTTCTTCTCTATGAATTTTGGAAAGTTGGTAGCATCGGAATTGTGACATGAAACATTCGAAAGGTTTATTTTGATACTGCTGTAGCTCTTCGAACAATCAATAAGTGGTTTGGCAGATTTTGTCAGGATGATTTTAACTAAATGATCAACCACATTCTGGGAAAGCTTCTAACAGAAACTAAGATGCTCTGCTTGCTATTGTGGAGAATAAACTGAACATTTCAATGGAAGAGATTGCTAAGAGTTTTAAAATCGATATATCAATTGCTATTCATTACCAAACTGAACATGTGGGTACCATATCCTCTGACTGAACAGAATAAGCATAAGTGTGTTTCTGCAGCAATTTCCTCACTGTTACATTACAAAAAGGAGCCATTCTTGTACAGAACTATCGCAGACAATATAAAATGGATCATTTATTGTAATGTGCAACAAAATGGTACTCGAAGCAAGCATGTGAATGTGCAGAACCAATGGATAAAGCAGGATTGCATCCAATGAATGTATTGCTGTTCTTTTACTGGGATTGCAGAGGGATGATTCATTTTGACCTTTTTCCATCTAGAGAAAATAACTGCAGAGAAGTATTGTGGCCAATTCACCAATTTTGATCCAGTTATTCAGGAAAGACAGCCAAATTTGGCAACTCTAAAAGGTGTCCTCATCCACCATAACAACACAAAACAGACCTAGCAGAAGCTTAAAGAGTTGCAATGGGAAAACCTTCAGCATCCACCATATTCTTTAGATTTTCACTTGTTCAGGTCTCTATAGAACAAGTTAAATGACAAAAAAATTAGACACTGTAAAGTCAGTTAAAAAACTAGCTGACAACCTTCTTCCAACAAAAATCACAAACTTTCTACAAAAATGACATCAACAATCTTGTAGAATGATATGAAATCTTTTTTGGGCATATGTAAAATTTTGCTTTTAATTTTCTTTTATCATTTTTTTAAAAATGATGTAAACTATGTACTTGATTAATAATTTATTTTTTGTGCTTATGTAAAATTTTGCTTTTAATTTTCTTATTAGGCAAAGATTTTGCAATGAACTGATTGTTACATGTGCAATCTATTTTAGACATTGCTGCTGTTGGAAGTCTTCAAGTGATATAGGTTTTTGTTATTTGGTAAAGTTCTTTGTGGTTCTGCAGTGTCAGTTGATCCACACAAATGAAGGATTGTATTTGAAAAGTGGTAACTTTACTTTCTATAGATGAAAATCATACTTATATTTATCACTCATTCTTTTCCCAATATTATCAGGAGAAAGTGAGGCAGCAGCTCTGCAATGTAGCACTGATTTATATGATAATGTCACACATATCAGAATGGTTTGCCAGATTTTAAAAAATAATTTTTAAGCTCTGGTACAAAGAATGGTCAAGAATACATCAGAAATTTAAAACTGATAATTGGAGGAAACGTTGAAGGAAGATGACAAGCAATCAACAGAGGAACTCACAGAAGATTTACAAATGAACTTTACCAAAGTTACACAAAATTACACAAAAATATCTTGAAATATTAAAGAGTAGATTTATTCAATAAAATTGCCACTGGCTACAACCATTTCCTCTAGACTACTTCAGGATCTCCTGCATCTCCTCTGGATGGCTTTCTTGTTTAAGTTGGTGAATGCTTCCATAATCCTTGCCTTCAGTTGATCTTTAGTTTTACAAAGACTTTTCCTCACCTCTCACTCAACTGCACCTCATACATAATAATCAAGGGGGTTGCAATCTGGAGAGTTAGGTAGACAGATGTAAAGGATGAAGTGATTGCAAAAGTTGTCTGACAGTAATGATTGAGTCTCTGTCTATATTTCTGAGATGAGGTATTATGTACACTATTTACATTATTCGGACTATTGTCCTCATCTTTATCACCATATTTATTACTACATTTTGGCTGTTGTATGCTCCGGCCTTCTTCATTAAACATGGCACATGGAACTAGAACAGTCTACCCCAGTGAGTGAAATAAAGGGTTCAGTTTGACATTCTAATCACCTGAAGAAGGCCGTAGCGTACAGCAGCTGAAATGTTGTAATAAATATAACAACATAGATGAGGACAATAGTCTGAATAATGTAAATAGAGTAATGATTGGGTTCTCTTGATTGTGTGGCATGGTACAAAGTCCAGTTATCAGATATAGATTCTTCCAGAAGCCACTCTCTTGACTTAGGCCAGCAATACCTTCTTAAGGCACGATGTAGATCTCTGTGTTGAATCTGAGTCCCTCACCAACAAATTCAGGAGTCATCCAATGCTTTCCGAATCTCTGCACACAGAATGACACCCAAACGATCTGAAATGTTTGTATTGGATCTTACTGTCCAAATGCCAAGCAGTAGAGCATGCCATTTCCAAATTTTTCATAGAGTTAATTGCGTCTTAGTACATTTTATTTCCCACAGATGATGCCCAACTGACCCTACTATACTAGGTAGTCAAAAAAATTAAAAAAAAACAACACGCATGCCTGAAATTAAAAATATCAAATGACAACAACTTATCCATCACACCCAGTATACAAACACATACACACACACACACACACACACACATACATATATATATATATATATATATATATATATATATATATATATGTTCAGTTTGAAAGTTGGGTGGTGTGAAACAAAAGTCATGACTAGAACCATCCATTCAAAGGATTTAATGTTTTTATGCATTTTTTGTTTGGTCTAGGCAAGATAGTCTTCAAGTAGTTTACTTACTGAGCAGGTAAATTTGATTTCTGGATTTTTTTTTTTCTTTTTTTTAGTATTGTTGTCTTTATTTGAGACTGTATCTGTATAAGAGTTTAGGTTTTGGCAAGTTCTCTTTTTGGTTCTCCCAAAGGTTTTGTTTTTTGTTATATATATATATATATATATATATATATATGTGTGTGTGTGTGTGTGTAAAATTGTATGAAAAATTGAACATTGTAAGATATGAATGTGTAACTCATAGTTGGACTACTAGCATTGGAATGTATTTATATATATAGTTGTCAGTCATTTTAAAAAAATCTTATATAAAAGAGGGATTTCTGCGCAAATACAGGATATACACACACACACAAAATATATATATATATATATATATATATATATATATATATATATATATATATATATATCTCTCTCTCTTACTCTCCCTCTCTCTCATTCTCCCCCTCTCTCTCTCCCTCTATCTCTCTCTCTTTCTCTCTATATATATATATCAACTCATGTATATACACATATAGAGCGCAAATTATATATACATGTGTGTTTGTTTAAATACATATAAGCATGCACACACATATTTTTACCTACATTTGGATTAAATATATATGTGTTCATATTGTTTTTATTGAGTATATTGAGTACACATATATAAATATATATCTATCTATATATATATATATATATAATTTTTATGTTGCACATTGTAAGTCATGCTCCTCCAGATTCGATTATCAAAAACAAATGTTTCATATGTTTGTATTGTTTGCTGAATTATGTATATGCACAGACATGACTTCAGTGCATGTGTTAATCTTTTATTTTTAAAAATAAAACTTGTCGTTCCTTTGTTATAATGAGTGCGTGCACAGGATATTGCACAGCTAAGGGTGTAATGTACGAGAAAAAATAATGAATATAGCACAGATATGTGGCATCCAGGCATGTTTTAGTTTGATTAAATTCATGATAGAAATGCTTGTTTAACAGATTGTATTGAATTGAGCGTCTCTTCTTTGTATTTTTAAAACAACTTCATCTTCTTACCTGTCGGATATTTCAGAACATTTGCTAATGTGAGCATGTGGTGTGTGATTATTTTGATGTCTTTGAGGTATGATTCATTTGTTAAAACCGACAATGCATTGTCTTGGGGGATGGATTTTTTTCTGTTGACAAACTAGTTACTAAAAGATAGCAACCCTACTTTTCTTTTTATCTCAGAACTCAGTGTCAGTTATCTGACAGTTGAACATGAATTTGCTTGATTTATTTGAAGCAAAATGACTTGAAAAAATGTTATTTATATAATCAAAATATTCTTTCAGCATGTATACAGTTTATTCAGCATTAACAGCAAAAGTTACAATGTTGGCACTTTCTGAGCGGTAAATCTCAATTTGGTAAGAATATCTGAAAATTTATCAGAAGATGCACATACACACTCACACATACACACATATACATATATATAAAAATATCATTTTAATTTGTGATATATAAGTGACTAAAAGACCCTAAATTTTAAGTTATGCTGAGTTATAAGTTACTATACTTATAGGTTATAGTACTCAAAATCAGTTTTCTTCTTATCAAGTCACTAACACACACCCATTCAGTGTTTCACACAGAGACTTGCCTGAGGTGTTAAGTTTTCAAGGTCGTTGTGTGCATGGATCTTCAAGATTGGGGCAAACTAGAAGATGCTCCATAGTTTGGGATTGCCTGCATTAGCAGTTAGGATCAACATTGGTGGCAAATCCACATTTCTGAAAGGTTGGCTCTACAGTGACTAACAACTGTTCATAGGCAATTTAGGCAAAAAGGGCTAAAAGAGCTTGATATCATTGGAGTCAATGAAGAGAGATTCTGTAGTGTTCAGTGAGATCCTGTGTTCCATGTTGTTATTATGGCTGCACCACAGGGACAGATGCTAATTAAGAGCTGTTTAGTGGTTCCAGTGAGTGTAAAAAGCTGGGTCTTGACTTGAGCCTCATTGCCATGGTTTCACAGCTGGGGAGTGGAGCATTCATGTCATGGTCCTCATCAGTTGTGTTCTTTCATTTGCCTCCCACCATGCTACTCTACACACTGTACTCAGTATCAGTGATAGAGTGGGATACTAAAAACCTTATACTGTATGGAACAAATTATTTAAAATGGACATTTGAAAAGAATAAGTTGTAATAAAAATGTGTTCTTTGAAAAACAGGGTATTAGAGATATTTAAAAAAGATTATTTATAAAATTAAAGAAAGAAATACATTGCCTATTAAATATCTCCAGTTCAGATAAGGTTTAGATTTATGTAGCCCGACTAGCCACATTAATTTTATTTCATTCTTTTTTTTTTATTTTCGTTATTTGCTTCTTTCTTATGAACAATATCAATGAAATGTATTTTGGTCAATATTTTGAGACACAGACTTAAAATAATTAATTTTGGATCCAGCTGAAGTCAAGAATGAAAACGACGCACTACAAAAGATTTTTGCTGCTTTAAAAAAGATATACTTGAATGTTGACTCACTTGGGTTAAGTCCAACAAGCCCAAGCACTGGAGGCACCACTATGAAAAATACCATAGAGAGATCAAATTTCAAGGAAAATAGAAACAAAAAAGACATTTGTACATTTTATTACTAAAGGTTTACAAATACAAAGCTGAAGGGACACTCAAAGTAGAGGGTTACTAAATGTATGAATGTAGTGATTAGAGAAGTATTCTCTCAGAGGTCTGCTATTCTCTTGAAGAAACTTTCTGAATGGAAATTCTTTCTTACCAATGAACTATGAAGGAAAGGAGAATGAGCTGACCCTGTTTATGCGGCATGAAAATTTCTAACTAAAGAATATATTTCTTCTGAATATTTGACATGAAAATATCAATAGAATAGGCATAAGCTTGCAATGTTTCATTGGGGCAAAGGAACTCTTGAAGTGGAAATAATTCATCACCCATAAGGCCAAGATAAATTTTTTTTAACTCTCTGCATAGTAGAAAATGATGATTAGATAGATATTGTAGTAATACACCATTTTTGGCTTGATCTGACTCTTGTAAATATAGAGCATGGCAGAAGGTGTCAGGTGCATTCTGAAGCCTCATAATGAACTATGTTTCCAGCATCTTTAATGATTACTCATATATAAATGTTCCACTTGAGATTTGGGGTGAACTTGAGACTCAGCATACATTCATTGCATTGGATTCATTGCATTTGGAAGTTATGAATTCATCTCATCTCCCTAGATATAGGTAAAATAGTAGAGCTTGTATCTGGCAAAATTATTCTTTAAAAATTGTTAATGCAATATTCACTTGCAAAAAATGAATATATTCTTACACTCCAAAATATATTTTGGCTTTAAATAACTCACAAAAGGTTGATAAGCCACAAAAATTCAAGCAAAACATGCAAGAAGACACAATATGAATATATAAGCTTTCACCATGACTGAAGAAAATTCAGGTTCTGCTCATTGATAATGTTATGCTATAGCTTGCTTTTTGAGGTACCATATTGTTGTAACCTACGGAAGGTTACTGAGTAGAATAATCACATGAAGGTTAGTAATGAACGATAATACTTAGGACAAGAACAACACACATAAGATTTGCCAGCAGCATGTAGAAGAAATAGTCAACTACTAGAAATGTGTCAAGTGAATTCCATAATGAATCTCAACTGCAGATCACCTTACATGTACTACTGTATTTATGTGAATGGCGACAAAACTATTATCATCTGTAGGTATGCTACAATACATATATACTTATGTATAATCCTAGTTCATGTATAGTGCAAACACTGAATTTTTTCTGAAAAACATGATTTTTTTCATATAGCTCGTGTATAATGCGACCCCAGCTTCTGAGCAATATTAATAGGCTTAGTGCAGTCAAGTATTTCAGTACTGGGCATTATCAAGATCAAACTGAAGATTTCTATAATAAATTTATCAGTTCTTAGAATAAAATCTCTTCAGGAAGTCAACTAACAACTTGCTTGTTAATTAGATTGTTTTATAGAAAATTAATGGTCTTCATTTTTTTCTTCACAAGAGTATTGCAAAAATGTCAAGAAAAGCCTTACAGTAAAATATCTGATACAAAGATGTAGATACCATACTTTTGTTTACGTTCATCTCTTAACTATGGTAGCTCCTGTATTAACACTAGTAAATATAAAGCATATAATATATAAAAATAATTTGTGGTGATAAAATAAGCACATCCCATCTCCCCACTTGCCTATAACCATCCATCACAATAAAATAAACGTTTTTCAGTACTAAAGCTGAATTAGTCAAATAAGGCCTGATAATCTTCAAGATTTTACCATATTACATGAATATAAATAAACATAGAGAAACAGAATAAGGAACACAAGTGAAGCATATATGGTATAGATAGATATTAGACAAAAGTGATACAGTTGGAAAAGTAATACCTTAATGATGTAAATACTTGCAAACAAAGATGAACATAAATTGGATAAAGAAAAAGACATTTATATATATTTGTAGATTTTAAGTGGTACACAACTCATGGTGAATTTTTAGAGATGCATCCATAATGGTATCATCAGTATAGATATTAACTAAAGTTCTGAGAATATTCCTTGGAAGACCATTAATAGACTTTTAATGGCAGACTTCATGGTTTCTCTGATAGGAATGACTTGATAATTGCAAAGAATCTACCAGCAATGTCATAGCTGAAAAGTTTATGTAGCAACTCACTATGCCACACCATTCAGTGATCACTGCCATGATGGCTTTATTATCAAGTGCTTTTGTGTGTAATGACAGCTTGAGAATCAGGAAGTTACTTTAGATAAGATCAACAAACTTCTCGTTGATTATAAACTCAAGAAGTTTGCAGACGGGACAAAGGAGGCTGATTTGGTGATATCGAGATGTAGGGGAGGAACATTCTCCCACATTCTTGAGATAAATGAAATTTCTGGTATACATAATAACAAGTGAGGGTTTGGAAAATTTGACATTTACAGGACATAATAAACACAAGAAATGTAGGGAGGGATATTTATTAAGCTACTTAATGTGCTTGTGCAAATGGAGGTGTAGTCAGTAGATAAATATTACTTAGATATATGAAGGAAAGGATATTTTGAAGAGCCCATGTCCTGAAGAATCACAGTAAAGAGAAGAAAAGTATGGAGACATGATACATTTGAGGCTAAGTTTACCTTTTTAAGCATGATAAGATTTGTTCATGAAGCTTTTCTTTCTTCAAGTATATAGCATATTTGTATGTACTTAAATCTAATTAACAAGCAAGTTCTTAGTTGACTTCCTGAAGAGATTTTATTCTAAGAACTGATAAATTTATTATAGAAATCTTCAGTTTGATCTTGATTGGAGACATTCTTCCTTGTAATGAAATAGTCTGCAATCTTGAATAAATTATATTCCATTTGGTAGAGCTCAAGTAAATAGGAAGAATACAATCATGTTTTTACTTTTACACTGTAGTAAAATTCTTTTTCTAATGGAAGAAAGAATTATCATTCAACCAAATGACATAATTTCTATAAAATAAAGCTGGGTATATCAGACTATTGTGCTTCTAAAAATGTTTATATATTAGACTAGCAGCATGGCCCAGCGTGACCCGTGCTTGATTAAAAAATCATACGACTTATACAGCAATACAGCAATCGCTATCACTTGACTTAAAATATTTTTGCTCTTCCATGCCTTTAAAAGAGTGCCCTTTGCCGTGCTGATGTTGCTACATGCCTTACTTCTTGCCTATCTCACACTGCAATTTTTTTCTAAGCTCTATACTAAACATTAAATCTGTTACAAAAAAAGAACTAAACAAAATGAACACAAAACGATCAGTTTTAAAAAAGGACTCGTAACTGGAAAAACCAAATGAAAAAAAAAATGTTAACAACAACTACTTTTTCACACCCAACCCAGTTCTGCGGAATCAGAATCAACGTTGAGTTTAAGCAAGCGAATGAGTCAATTGGAGTAAAGTGCCATGCAGATTTAAATTTTTCCCACTTGTGAAGAATGCAGCTATTGATTTTTTTTGCATGCTAGCATGCTAGTTAACATTCATGTCAGTCAGCTGTTGTCTCTCACGCTGGCCAATAGAATCTTCCTGCCTATCCGTGGCAGCCAGCTATAGGCTCTCACTCTGGTCACTGCAAAATGGCCGCAAACTATATGAAAACTGCCGTAGAAGCAGGAAAAAATCAATTATTTCCACTATCGATGGGAGTTGGGAAATGCAATGTCAGTCTTGGCCTTTCCACTAACTTGAAGCACATGCATGTAAATTTTGGTGCAAATCCGTCAAAAATTGTGGCCGTGCATTCATTACACACACACACACACACATCCTGCCTTTTATCGATAGAGATATATGTTGGATATTAAATCAGTCCACTCCAACTAGATATCCTTTTTTTTGCTCTTTTTTAGCCACATTGTGCTACTATTACTTCTGCAATTCTTGGTGATATTATGTATGGTCCTCGTCTTTGATTTATCATAAAAACTTGTGAGATCAGTGCACTCTCAATGCATTTTCTTCTGAGAGAATCTGTTTCTCTCTTGATCAAAAGATTTTTATCACTATTATTATTATGTGGGTAATTTAATAATAATAAAAATGTTTTTATAAACCAAAACAAAAGCATAAGGAAAATGAATGAAATTGACTAGACTATATGCCCAGATATGTCACAAAAAAAGAAATAATTGAATTTAAAAATTTATTAAACATTCATTCTTCCAATGAATAA
The DNA here is from genome assembly GCA_903632075.3 of Acanthosepion pharaonis. Lineage (NCBI taxonomy): Eukaryota > Metazoa > Mollusca > Cephalopoda > Sepiida > Sepiidae > Acanthosepion > Acanthosepion pharaonis. The sequence goes on from CAHIKZ030005533.1 coordinate 2,256,250, forward strand.
TTATAACTGACAGTTGTGTTTCAGGCCAATGAAATCCTTCTTAAGGATGACACAAATTACACAGAATTTTTTCCACACAAACATACATATTAATATATATATATATATATATATATATATATATATATATATATATATATAATAAATACAAATATAGGTAACTATACTTGATTTGCCAATAATCAAACCAATCTCGAGGGAAAAAAAGGTTTTAAAAAAAAAAGAGCTAGAAACCTGAAAGTCTGTCAAAAAAATTGCACAGATCCAGGTTTGAAGCCCAAAGAAAAAAACCCCGAACAAGTAAACAACTAACTAACAAAAGAGCTATTTACAACGTAGAGCAGACCTAGATAAACCTAGTGAGCCAGACAAACCTACCTAGGTTTCCCTAAGCGGATCGTCAGGGAAAGCCGGCTTTCCTGACGATTCGTTTAGGAGAAACCTGGGTAGGTTTGTTTGTCACTAGGTTTATCATATATATATATATATATATATATATATATATATATATATATATATATATATAGGCACAGTGGAGTAATGGACAGTGGCTTGGATTGAGGAATCTAAGAGCTGAGTTTGAATTCCCGTCAAATACACTGCATTCACTTATGTGCTAACACTCTTAAGGAAAGGTATGAATCCTCTTTTCTCTCTCCAGCTATGGGTAAATAGCAGGACAACCTTGGGTGGTAACTGTTTTAAGAGAAGGACAACTCTGAATTCAAAACCTGTGGAGGATTGTGTAGGGAATTTGTGGCACATTGTACACCAGTTCTCTGCATTTGGTTCTTCCAAAAATTGTGGTTGGTTCTGCACAAGCCTTCACCACTATAATCAAATGATTTGTACAGGTAGTCTGGTTGTTGGTTTCTAGAAATTTAGTCACTTGACTCTCATATATCGAAATTGACAAGAGAGTCCAGAACAATTATATATATATATATATATATATATATATATATATATATATATATATATATATATGTGTGTGTGTGTGTGTGTGTTTGTGTTTGGGAAGCAATGCATCTTTTTTCATGTTTCATTGAAAAAGGTACTGAGGTTAAGTTTCTTATTTTTTAAAATTTAAAATTTTTTTTTTATTTTTAAAAATTTTAAATTTTTTAAAATGTTAAGTTTCTTATTTTTTTTTAAATTTTAAGATAAAAAAAATATTATTTTTTTTTATCTTAAAATTTCCTGTGTATAAAAGTGGGCACTGAGATCAACATTAAGCAATGACAATCTGCTTTATGCTTTGAACACAATCTTCAGGCCATGTTTGAAGTAATAAAAAATGAAGTTCATTAATTATCACTCTCTATGATAAAAATATATTGTACTGGTATGCTATATTTATAGTTAAAAAGGCTCAGTAAAAAGGCTCAATATGAGAGATAGAATATATATTAACATAAAAAATGAACACTGAGACCAACATCAGGCAGCAACAGTCTTCTTCCTGCTTGAACCCAATCTTAAAAATCTATAATAATAAACAAATTAACAATCTTCAAATGCATGTGTAAACAAAAGTAAATGTAATAATAATAATCAGCAACAAATAATGAAGTAATCAACAAAATATAATGATTAAATGGTTAACAGACAACATTATAAAATAACTACAAATAACTGCATTCAAATCTGCAATAATTTCTATTCAATAGTCTTAAGAATAATTTGAAATATACCCTTTGTTTTGTTTTGTTTTGTTTTACAGCATATCAACCACAAGGGATTATTTAATGCCAAAATAATTTCCTTTTTTTTTCAAAAATGTATAGCTGGTAATATTTTTTAAAAAAATGTATAGTTTGGTTTGGTTTGTTTTGTGGCATATTAACCTCAATGGGTTATTTAATGCTGACAAGATTTTTATTTCTGGTAATATTTTCTTTTTTCAAATATCTATTGCTGATACTAATTTTTTTTAAAGCATTTCTGGTATTAAAATCAATTTTTACACTTTCATAGTGTTTTGAGTCAGGTTGTGGGGTTAACTATTTGCCCATAGTTGGGACCCTAAGAGGTAGATCTGGGAACACAAGCAATTAAGAGGTGGTTCCATGTTCCTCAAAAATACATGATACATGACTGACGAAGCAGAATTTCTTTGTGCAGTAAGTTGTCATTTCTTTCTGCAGTAGATCAGTTGCTATCCAAGGCTTAGGAACCCAGTCTGTCCTCCTGTTTACCCATAGCTGGGGGGAGAAGATGAGGTTTCATACTGTTCCCAAGGGCATTAGCTTGTAAGTGAATGTAATGGATTTGACTAGAATTCGAACTCGACTCAGATTCCTCAATCCGAGGCGCTATCCTATATATATATATATATATATATATATATATATATATATATATACAAATATATATGTATACATAAATATATATATATATATATATATATATATATATATATATACATATATATACATATATATAAATATATATATCTATACACACAAATACATATATATATCTATATATATATATATATATATATATATATATATATATATATATATATATATATATATATATATATATATATACACAGTGCAGTTCGATAAAGCTTCTTCTTCGGATGTTAGGTCGCTTATCCTTTGAATTTAGCTCAACATTCGTTTCATCAGAGAGGAGAATATTTAGTAAAAAATCAGGTCCGTCACTTTTATTGAACAGCACTGTATATCAGTACAGTTAATACTGACACTGAAACCATTTCTAAAGCACATTTAACTTGGTAAATAAATATAGCATTCATGATATTAATCATTCAAAAATGTGATCCTTTAAGATTTAAGATTTTATAAAATACATGAAAAATCCTAACTTCAGAGATATGCCTGGAAGCCAGAAAAAAAAGTACATATGTTTGACTTCAAACCTGAGGTTATTATGGCTCTTTAGGTAAATACATCATGTCTCTAAACTCGGCTATATTAGCAAAATCAATGTTTAAGTTGGCTTTAATTTACTATAAATGCTTCACTATTCTAAATCCTGAATTCACCAAACAGAGGGGAAGAGACTATTAAGCAACAGTAGGTCATGTTTGATTCAGTTACATAATATAAATATCCTCTGCCGGATCATGGGAAAATAATCCATCAGAAGAATTTTGCTTGGAGACTCTGATATGCCACAGGGCATTTCCTAGTAGCCTGGCTTTAAACACAGACAGAACTTAGATTCTAAATTGTTGCTGTAGCAAAGAAGTGAAATATATATTTAGTAAATTATACAGACGTAACTAATAGCATCTCTTTCCTCCAGCATTTTAAACTGATGAATAACAGGTTGCTTTTAACCTTTGTAATGCAGTTTGTTCAAAACATGAGTTTGTGTTGTCTATGGAAATGTCTCATCTATACAAATGGTAATGAGAAGATTAAATTAAAAGCTATGCATGATAATATAAATATACACTTTATTCTTATCTACCATGTTTCAGACACACATTTCAGAATTTTAAATTTTGGAATGGTAATGTGTAGGTAGCTTAATGGTTATCAGCACCAAAATTGAAATTTGAGAGTTGAGTTCTTCATCTCTTCAGCTGCCAGTTATATGTTAAATAGCAGGGTAGACTGGGTTCTTTTGCCTTGTGTGGTGGTCAATCAAGGCAAAGGGTTTAAAAACGATGTGAATAAGAAACCACTACAATATCCTTTCCATATAGTTATAGATATTAGGAAAAAGGAAGCTGAAGAGATATGGATAAAAAATATATATGTAAATATGCAGGCACATCAATATATCTACCTAATGGTGACAAACAAAAGCATTTACTTTATATAACAGATATTTATTTTCTTGACAATCTCCTTCTTTGTCAACATACTTAATTAGTTGATTAATATTAATCACACAGAACAAAAAAAAATCACATAGAATGATAACAACATTTACATTAAAATATACTTAATAACTCTGTGTTGAACTACAGACTTATTGATCCAACCATATATATATATATATATATATATATATATATATATATATATATATATACACACACACACACATATATATATATATATATATATATATATATATATATATATAATTGATTATTTGATTCTAATACACACACACACCCACATGCATATATATATATATATATATATATATATATATATATATATATATATGGTGGATTCTCCCATCATATTTGACATATGAGGGTCAAGTGGCTCAGTTCTTAAGAACCAACAACCAGACACCAGCACATATGATTTGATTATACTGGTGAAGGCTTTATGCAGAGCCAACCACATATATATTGTTATCGATCCTTACCTATAGCTACAGAATGAACTCTTCCTAACATTATGTATACTACGCCTCTCAAGAGAGAGGAACGAATCGAGTCAAGCCGATAGTAGTTCACTCCAAGTCAGACTGACAGTCATACTAACACCTTCCACATCTTGTATTATTATTTTGTGTAATATGCCTTTGTTATTTCTACTTTTGTGTTCATGTTGTTCTTCCTTGGTCCTAACCTGGACCATAACACACATATATATATATATATATATATATATATATATATATATATATATATATATATATATATAAATGTGGACGCTGAGATCAACACTGAGTGGTGACAGTTTGTTTCATACTTGAACTTATGGGTTAAAATTTGTAGTCCCTTCATGTGAATCTCAGTATCCATTTTTGCATTTACATATGCTCTATCCCTGATATTCAGCATGAATCATATATATATATATATATATATATATATATATATATATATATATATATATATATACCTAATTGATATAATGAAGCAAAAAAAAAATATTAATATATAAACCAATGTGTCTGAGAATTTTAATTTTTAATTTTTCAATCTTTTTTATTTTACAAAACATACATATATATGAAAATTTTTTCAGAATTAACCTGTAGAAAAAGACAATATGTATAAAGGTAAAAGACAATAGGAAAACTGTATGATGATACACATAGGCTGATAATACAGATTTCCTCTTGTCTTTTACCTTTGTACATGCATGCACACACACACACACACACACACACATAAATATATATAATAGAACTATTTTTTATTTATTTTCATATATTATATTTTTCTTAAATGACATAATAATCATTTGAAATCATTTTTAATGAAGACATTACTTTGTGATATCAGCTTATTTCTATTTATTTGGAAGTTAATTAATGTGATATTTTATTTTGAGTTATATGTGCAGCAAATAATTTCTGCTTTTCTAAATAAATTCTTAATCTAGTGAAGAGATTTTGTGATTTATAGATTTTTCGACATTATTCATAGAAATTCTTTGATAACAGGAGCTGAAGAACATGATTGTCAATGATTAAGAATTAATGCAAACATTACTGACAGAATAGAAAGATTATATGTGTAATGTCTGCTTGCTTAAGGAAGAATTAGAAAGTTTTTTTCCAAGAGCAGAGAATTGTTGGTTACAGTTTTGGTAAATTAAGCAAATAATTGCTTGTTAATAAAAAGAAAGAAACTGTTCATTTCAATAAACTGAACCCAAAGGATTACTATTTTTGGATTTTTGTTGCAGCTAGTTTACTTGCTTACTCAGGGAACTGCCAATTACTATTAAATTCATTGCCGTTGTGTCATTGTTGCCAGACGGGCTTTGTTTCTCCTAGGTAGCTGTTAATTATAGTAATAAAGCTTCTATATTCAAGAAAATGGTTTTCTTTTTTTAGAGAATTGTAAATGTCTCAATCAAAACAATATGGCTCCTAAAACAATATCATTCTCTTAAGTTACTTCTATGTTGAATGAAGAAATGGCTTTCTCTGAAAACCAGATATCACAAAATTTCATGTACTCACATCTGTATGAAGATATTTAGAAGATAATTCTTTAGTTAGGACATTAAACTATTTTCTTCTATGTACCATTTTCATTCAGAATATGGACAATCATGGCTCTCCACAACTTCCTATCCTTGGTAGCCGTTTTATTCACCATCCCTTTCACTTCCTGTTCTGCCATCTATTTTACACAAATTTTTTAGGTAGGTTACTCAGTTTCCCTCTCTTTCTCTTGACTTTAGTATGTATAAACCCTTTTTTCTCATTATGTACTCTAGAAATTTCAACTATCTTGTTACAGATTGGCAAATGTATTTTGTGTATCAGAAGGTTAGGTTATCAGAAGGCTTAGAAATGTAGGTGTTCACAAGACATTCATCCACAACAAATATAAAAATAAGAACATTGAAGGAAGATCAAAAATGACGACAGCATGATTAAAGGTTTAACAAATGACATCCATTTTATATCAATTGAACATACACAGTCAAGATAGATATTGCTGATCAAGTGCGACAAGTTGTAATAAAATATGTAGAAGGATTATGCTGGGTTTCAATGTATGTAGGCTTGTGGTTAAGATTTGTGTATGAAATTAAACAAGATGTTTTATTGTATTACAAAATGTCTTTTGATGGAATTCACTCACTAGTGTGTATGTGTGCATCCATTAAAGTTACTGTTCCAATTTTGTAAGAGTTGTGTACCTTTAGCTGTTGTCTTGATGTTGGATTGAGATGTACAAATACTGTTTAGTAGTGGGTCAATTCACTTTCTTTAGTATGTTGTAAGTCATGTTCCTGAGAGAGTGAAGTGCTGTTTGTCGAGTCAGAAGAATTAGCACGCGAAAAGTGTAGTTATGTCAGAGTTTTGGATTTGTTTAGCATTTCTCCAGTGTTGAAGTTCTGACTGTTTGAATTGAATCGAAATGCCTCTATTTATTGAATTTGTGGTCTCAAAATCAGCTCCAAACCATTGTGCAGGAAAAGGTATTTTTGCTCAAACTTGCTACAGTTTTAAGATCTCAGCCACTGAAAAACCTAGTTTGCTGAAACTAAGATGCTGATTGGTTAAGAGCTGATTATGCGTGAAAAATGCATTATCCCGGACGGGTGACAGGTAGGTATGGGATATTCCAACAAGCTCTTTCTTATACTAAGTATAAGTGTCCAGTTTCCTTAAGACTTCCTCATTATTCAAATGTTCCATTCATGGTATTCTCAGCCTACTTCGGCAGAAACACATTTCTGTTGCCTCAAGTCACTTCTTCATCTGGGCAGAGATTGTCCCGCATTCACTGCCATATGGGAGGACCAATATTGCATAACAGTTAAGTACTCTTTTCTTTGTTTCCAATTAATTTTTGCTATTTATTAATACTTTGCTTAGTTTCCAGAAGACATCTTTCATTCTTTCAATATACCTTCAGATTCTTTTGTCACATTTTCCATTCTTTTTTAATAAAATACTTGCCAATCATTTCAACCCATGCAATGCAACAAAGACACTAGTATGCAGGAGATTACTGAGTGTGAAACAATATAAGAAAAAAATTATTAAGGAGTGAGAACAATAAAAGAACAGAAATTAAGAAGACAGAATGTAAAGATTGCCATTGTATTTATTTAAATTTTTGTACTTTCTTGATTTTGGCATCTCCAATTTGTAGTACACATCTTAGACTTTTCCTCCTGCTGACAACCATGCATTCTATCTTACAATTGATGTTTTGTCCATTCTTCTTAGTTTTCTATACTACATTCTTTAGGATTTCATGTACTTTACTTTTTGCATCTGCCATCAACACTATGTCAGCTGCATATCCTGCATTAAAAAAAAAGAGGAAAGAAAATGTGACACTAGAATCCAAAATAACAGTGAAGTAATGAAAGATGCTTTCCAAAATCTAAGCAAAATATTACAAAACAGGAAAATTTAAATTGAAACATTTGTCCTCTTATATGGCGTGACTGTTGGACAGTAACTTACCTCATAGATCACTGCTATATCTTTCCCGAATACATCTGTCTACATTTCTGTAACAATTTACACTATTTATATTGTTCGGACTGTTGTCCTCTTCTTTATTGTCATATTATTGATGCTTTGACAGTTGTATGCTCAAGCCTCTTTCTGGTGATATATGTTGGAATTTTGAGCCAAACCCTTTATTTAGTTCATGGGAGTAGATTGTTCTTGTTCCATGGTCTTCACTGGATATCTCAGTTTTCAGTTAATTCCCTGTAGTAACTCAACTCTGCAAGTTTTTTGTTCATCTCTGCTATGGCCAGGTATTGAACTCCAACTCTTTGGATCAAATCACTTTTGGATTACTTCATCCAATGCTTTTAACCACTGATGAAAAGAGGAAAACAATCCAAATAATGTAAATAGTATAAATGCTTTCCAAAGTAATTTCATAATCTATATGTTAAAATGAGGTTTGAAAATATACTTTTGGGAAGGATTTATGCTGAATCCAAATTCTGAGTATTTTGTAGCATTATCCCTGTTAAGTCTGATATACCTCAAGGCTGAATATATTGTATATGAAATGATTGTTCATTCATCTCCAGACTTTGTTATTTAATATCAGTGAGTGGGTGTGTAACATTGAGGTTTTCTCTAAACATGAATATCATTCTCACATGGATGTGAGAGACTGTGTTTTTGTTTTGAATGAGGCAACTATATATCTTCCTGCCATTTGGTTCTCCAACATTAGCTCATTCTAAGCACAGCTGGGTTGACAACTTTTTAACATGTTGGGAGCAGCTAAAGACATCTTGTGAAGCTCAAATCTACACCTAGTATCTTTGAGGACATCATCTAAATCAAATTTTTGGTACACCTGGCTAATTTGATGCTGTGGAGTGACAATGAGTGCAAAGTCTCCGTTGATAGTTTTTACAGTGAGCAAAGTACATCAAAGATCAATTTGTCATAAAAGAAATGTTACTTATTGACACTGAATTCAATTCAGACCATCTGGTATTTTCTGATGGGAATAACATATTTTACTGGCAAAGTATATTCTTTGTAATGGGCAAAAACCTTTTCTCTATATCAACTCCTCTTTTGAACTAAGGTATCTTATTAACATTAAATTCAGTTCAAATAATCTTGAATTTCCTCGTATGTCTATCATACTACAATTCGACTGTTTTATAAAACTTAGTTGTAGGTAATTGTGAGCTGACTTAACCAATTCAATTACTTAGCCTCCATTGTTGTGTACATAAGTGAAATACCTGGTGATCCTAGATTTTATGAACTATGCCACTCGTCATCATCTCATATCCCAATTTGGATTTTGTTCCTATTTTTAATCCCTCTTAATTACTGAAGTAAAATTATCAATTTATATTTTTAAATTAACACTAAACTGAAATTGATTTCATGGCAGTTACCAAAATTTCACCAGGTAACTTTTTGTCGATTCAAAATAAAAAAAAAACAAATTTAAAATATCGAAATATTTAAAATAAAATGTATAATCATCCAAAAATTGCATATTAAAATAAAATTAACACTAATTAAAGAAACTTTACTCATCATAGTTTCTCTGCCAGTATTGGTTTTAAATAATATCATCATAATCAATAGTCGATCACTGAATTTAAACCATGTTCACAAGCTTTGTTTGATGTCTTTGAATTCTTCTCAGATAGCCAAACACTTTCTGAATTTTAATTTTTCTGATTTTATACAGTAATAACATGATGTGAATATTTTTATTTTACAAGCTTAGAATGTTTTGGAAATTATCATTCCCATGATGTTTATGTGTGTATTGAATATTCTCACTTACTAAAAAAATTTAAAATTTTAATGATATCTCCGAAACCTCACAGATAAATCATCATATTTAACTTGTAATCAAGTTGCTTTGGTCTAGTTTTAGACTGTAAGATATTTCCCAGTAGTTTGTGCTCAAATCAAAAATAAAACCAGAATTCTGAATACTGATTTTTAGTAGACGAAACCTTTTCCTAAAAGGATTACTGTGAGAACACAATCTTCTTACTCTTTTTATCATTCTACTAAACTAAGGATAGGACGTTGTGGAGAGCTAAGATTGTTCACATCCAGAAGGGCCATGGCACATAAAAGAAGGAAGTAAAGCTGGTCATTTCTCTTTAGTTTTATCAACAAATGTTGGAATTAACCAAATTCAGTTATTATACATCATTTTTTACTTTATTATCAACCTAATTTGTCTTTTAAAACAATTTTGATAAATTATATTCATGGTTCTAGAGTCAAATTGAATTTGTCATTGGGTGAGACTATCATGGAAATCAAGGAGTTAGATTGGGTAGTATCAACATCATACACCTACCTTATTTTTTGAGTATTATCAGATTGATAAAAACAAAAAGAAAAGAAATAGTACACAGTGTTTCAGTAATTTGAAAACAAATTTTAATTTGAGGTAATCATATGAACATTTTATATGTTGTGTTTGAAGCTTCCATTGCAATGTTGGAAAAATAGACAAGATTTTTAGTTACCATTGGTCATTTATGGCTTTTATAAAGATACATTCTCAAATATCCAACACACTCTGTAAATGTAAAAAACAAATCTAAAATCTTTTGATCAAATTTTTATTAGATTATAAAGAGGCTACATGTCAGGATTTTTTCTAATAAGAGAAATTCCCAGAAGGACAAACGATAAATATAATTAAAAACATTTTGATCAAATTAAAAGATTTTTTTTGTTTTAGATTTTTAATCGTTTCACTCAAAGTAAGCCAATAATGCCACTAAGATGCAAGTGATTACTGAGAAAATTACTAAACTTTAGTGAGAGGAAAGGACAATAAAGGAACAGAATTCAGAAAGACAGAAGATGGTATTTAAAGGATCAATAAAGGAACAGAGGTGAAAATTCAAAAAGAAAGACAGAAGACTAGCAATTTGGTAATATATTGCTTTCAAAATGATGATACAGACACACATACACACACACACACATATATATATATATATATATATATAGTATATAAATAAAAGAAAGAACAGTAAGATATAAAAATCCGTGTTCTTATAGATATTTTATTTTTTACAAAAAGTGCTCTGGAAGCAAATTCCAGAGGTGCAAATAAAAATTCATTAGTTCTATTTATTTAAGCAATTTTGGGTAAGAAGAAATTTTATTTTAGAACAGAATTTACTAGCATTTTTTTTTTTTTTTTTTTAATTGTAATATATTTTGGTACTGGGCTCAAATATTAATTTTAGTTGATCTGAATTTTTAAAAAAAAAAAAAAAAAAATTAACCAATTTAACACACATACAGAAACACACATACACACACACACACAGTTAAAGTATTAGAACATCTATATATATATTTTATATATATAGGATTACATTTTTTTTTTTTTATATATATATATTTACATCTTAAATCAAATATTTTCCATTTATATAAATATAAAATTCACAAGTAATATGTCAAATTGTTTGACAAATATTTTTATTTTACTATAATGGTTATTTTGGATTCTTTTAAAAAGTTAGTATTATTACAAAATTTTATTAACTTCAATTTAAAAAAATGAAATTGGAAATTCAAAAAAACAGATTAAGAAAAAAATATTTTCAGGGAGAAATACTTTTATAACAGAGGTTAGTTAATTATTTTCCACAAAGGAATTGAAACACTAAAATTTAAAATATTCATAAAGAACTTACTAAAAAATGTCTTCAATATTTAGTAAAAACTTTACCAAAATTAATTTTGTCCCCTGATTAAGATAAGATCAAGAATTGAACTGGTTAAATAAAACATTTGGATACTGATTGAAAATAGGTTTTCATGTAGTAAAAATTTTTTTCAAAAAAGATTAAAAGACTTTTTTTTTTTTTAATTTAGAATATTATTTATATAAAAATCAAATTTATATCTCAAAACTATTTAAGGCATTCTCTTTAATAAAATAAATTCACCTATGTATAAAGGTTACATTTGGCATGCGTCTTCATTAAACGACCTGTTTCTCATGTACGCATCATAGGTCTTTCAAAAAAATTTGGCATTTCATATTAATTTTTATTTCAGAGATTTGCTTTTTTGCTATATGGTCATTATCAAATTTAAATTGAAAGGAAACCTGTGTGCCCTGTTTATTCTAGGGTTAGGACACCTATTTGCCCTGTTTACTATAGCCACTGGATGCATTTCGTTTTTATACAATATCACCAAAATTGTTTTTTGCTTTACACCTGATGTCAGTGGAAATAAATTTAAGATTTTAAAAAGGTCTTTCTTCATGCTAGATGAGCGATACCATTCAAAATAAAAAACTCATTAGAAAATTACTATGATAATATATATATATATATATATATATATATATATATTTAAATATAATAGTTTAAAAAATTATAATTTATGATACTTTTTAAAAATGACTGAAATAGTAATTATCTGTTTTTGTCAATTCTAACTATTAATTTTATTATTTTAACCTGGTAATTTTGTGGTGATTAAATGATACTATGTACATATGTTGGTCTTAGAATTGTATTTAAAAGTAGCAGATTCTCAAATCATTTTCTTTTTAGTAAGTTCCATTAATATTACTAAAATAATATTTTAAAATCTCCTGATCTTTGTTATAAAGTAATATAGTCTAATATAACTAACAATGAAAATATTTCTCTGAGTTTTTTTGAATTGAATCTGTCAAATATATTATGGTCAACTAGCAGTGTGTTTAATCTGTTGTTATGCTGTATATCTATGTTATGTCTTAAAAAAAGATTCTCATATAATTTTTAAAAAAAAAAAAAAAAGTTTCTGGATATTGATATGATGAGAAATATTTAGTTACAGTGCATTAAAACCATCATAAAAAATTGTAATTTGTTGGTGAAAAAATTTTTTTATGTTTAATTATCCTTCTTTTGCCCCATCATTTCCAATTTTTGTTTTTGGATAAACCTGTTTTTTACACACACACACACACACATTATACATATATTTGAAATAAATAAATTAATTATATATATATATGAGAATATATATATATATATATATATATATATATATATATATATATATATATTTCTTAATGAGTTATCTTTTTGATAAGTCTTGTTCTTATGTCCATCGTATTTTTTGTCATGTTGAATTGATAATGCTAATTATATTTTATGAATATGTCCTGAAGATGGTTTATTAGACCAAATATAGTAAAATAAACATCCGACGTTGACATATTAACATTAAAACCCATAATTGTATATACTTAAGGATTTTTGTTTGTTTTTTCCGTATATTTTTTCATATACAAAAAAAAAAAATATATATATATTAAATATATATATATATATATATATATATATGTATATATATATATATATATATATATATATATATATATAACGTCATCCACAGACAGACTGTTACTCTGTTTCACAGCTCATCCGACAATGATACTGTCATAAGTGGCTAGACATCCGTGTTGCCTCTAACTAGATTGAAAAACCCGACTGAATTAATTTATTTCAAAAATAAAATTAGGGTTTTAGATTCTATTTTTGAAACATTATATATATATATATATATATATATATATATATATATATATATATATATATATATATATGTTTGAGTTAGGAAAAGTTTATGGAGACAAATATTGTTCCAATGATATAAAAATGTAGATTTTATAAAAGAAAGAAACCTCAAAGGTATTTGGTCATAATGTGGATTTGGTTTAGTGTATATATTATATTTTATATTTCTTTATATTTCTGCTGCATGAGTTTCTGGTCTCATGATCTTCTTCATGCAAATAAAAGGAAAGAATTTTAAAGGAATAAATTTATCTTATGTTCTTTTAATGTTTAATTGTTTGTTTCCTATAATTGTACTGATCCTTGATCTCGTTATTAAACTGTTGGCAAAACTGAATTTCTGCCTAAGTGGAAATAAATCCATTAGGTTTCATCTGGGGAGGTGGTGATGAGAGATTTCTTCTTATCCCCATGTTGAATTAATGCTAATTATATTTGAGACGGTCAAAACTATTTTGGGCAGGAAACTTTTTGTGTATTGCATGCATGCGTGTCCCAGTTATATATATGCACATTTGTATGTACATTCCCTCCCTATAGATACATACTGTCTTATGAAAAGGAATTATCATATATATATATATATATATATATATATATATATATATATATATTATTGGGAAAATATGTATGCACATATATATGTATACATATATATATACTTCATATAAATAAACACACATACACATAGGAATAACATTCTTTAATGTTTAATTGTTTGTTTCCTATAATTGTGTTATCTCGTTAGGGTTGGCAAACTGAATTTCTGCCTATTGGAAATAAATCCATGTACTGTGAAGTTGATTTATATATATATATATATATATATATATAAATATAATTACTTTTGTATAACAAAGAAATCCCAAAATTCCCTCCCTATAGATACATACTGTGAGAATTATATATATATATATATATATATATATATACATATGCACATATATATATACACATACACATATATACATATATTCCCCCACACTCTGTTATACTAATTTATATTATATATATATATGTTTTAATAAATACATTGAGCTGTTTTATTGGATCAGTTTTAATATTTTATATTATTGACCCATTTGGATTATATACCAATGGAGTTTTGACCTGTACTATATATATATATATATATATATATATATATATATACACATGTTTATGTATATATGTATATATATATATATATATATATATATATATATATATATATATATATATATATGTATACACATGTTTATATATATATATATATATATATATATATATATATATATATATATATATATATATATATTCCATTGAAGTTATGACAATAAGTGAATATTTTATGAAGTGAAACCCTGAATTTTGACAACCAGCAACTTGCTTACCTGTAACATTTATATGGTAGATGTTGATGTGCTTTGAATTAAAGGCTTCACTTTTATTAGTTCATCAGATTAAATTGTGGATCTGTCAGACACTGGTAATGTGGAATTAGTGAGATACCTTTGAAAGTTCCCATAGCAGCCAATTCAAGTTTGACAGTTGCAAGAAGAACTAAGACCACAAACCTGGTCTGTTTGGCGAAACAAGAAAAGAGATTTGTCTCTGGCATCAGTACTGATTATTTAGTTCAGATAAGTTTCAAATGCTGATTTTCAAACCTGGCAGGCCTTCCCCTAAGAGGATTATGAATGTATAGTCCTGCCACTTCTAAGTAATTGGTACATTCATATACATGCAAAAATCTGTGATAACCATGTGCTTTAAAGATGGTTATTGATTATTTCACATTTAGTTATGTTCCAGTTTTTTTATCTGTTAGAAAAGATAATGAATTTTTTTAAAATTTGTTCACCAATACAAATCCTAAGAGCCACTCAAGGCAGAGCGTTACTTAATGAGGTTGTTGTAATGGAATAAAAAGAGGAAGTGATTATTATGAGGATATGTAGGATAGATAATGGTTGATCCTAGACATGGAATGGTTAAGATCGTAGTGATTAGGGATTAATTGATTTGCTTTGTTTATGGTTTATCAACTGTTTGAAGGTTATTTAAAGCCAAAACATTGAACTGTGAATTATGTATCAACAAATCCTTTAGAATAACAATGACTTTTCCAGATGCAAGTTCTACTATTTAATCCATAGGTGTAGACTCATACATTTCCCAAGGGTATTTGCTTATATATAAAACAACAAACTTAATTGGAATTTGAACTCAACTCTCTGATTTATAATTCAAAGCTACTTATTCATGCACCACCCCTACATCTAGACATTGGGAAAGCATTATTTTTAAGTTTTTTTCACAAAGTGACAGTTCTGACCTTACTAAATGAATACAATGAGTAATTAGAATGATTCAACCCCATTTATCTGGAATGGCAAATTCTAGCTATGAACAACTGAACTGGTGGAATTAAGGAATCTCACTTATGTTTCAGGAAAATGGCAAGTTTCACAAACTTTGGCAAGTCCATTCTCTAACCTTCAGGTATGCTCTATGTATGAGAAAAACATGTAATTTTGAGAAGAATCATTTATTCCAATATTGTTCAGACAATTAAACCCATTCTTTTTGATGTTCTTTTGCAACAAAATTTTGGTGAATCCATTTTTAGGCATCTTCAGATGTGCAAATATATGGAAAAAAAATCAACATATTGCAATATTGTTCAGACAATTAAACACATTTTTTGTTGCTGTTGTTGGTTCTACAACCTTTAGCCAATCTTTTCTCTAGCTATCTACAGGTGTGCTGTATGTATGTGAGATACCTGTAATATTCAGAAGAATTATTACTATTCTAATATTGTTAAACATTGCTGCTGATGTTACAACAATATTTTGACAAAGACTTACTGTTGGCAATGTATATGGGAGAATGAAAAAAATGGGAGAAAACTGAAATTTTGAAAAGATTCCTTATTAATCTGATATTGTTGCTGGTATCACAAAGTTTTAATAATTCTCTGGTCATTTTCAGGTGTCTTAATATTCATTGGAGAAGAATCATCATTCTCATTCCAGTATTCTCCAGACTATGAAAATCATTGATTGTGTTGCTGTTGTTGGTACCACATAATTTCAGTCAATTCATTCTCCAGTCATCTTCAGGTATCCAATATGAATCATCAATTCATTCCAGTATTCTTCAGACTATGCAAATCATTTATTTCTTTATATTGTTGGTACCACAATATTTTGGCCAATTCAGGTGTCCAATATACATTGGGGAAGAATCAATACCTCATTTCAGTATTCTTCAGACTATGAAAATCATTGTGTTACTGTTCTTAGTATCATAGGATTTTGGCCAAATTATTCTCTAGTCATCTCCAGATGTTCAGTAAGAATTGGAGAAAAATCATCTTCATTCTAGTATTCTTCAGACTATGAAAATCATTAATTGTGCTGCTATTGTTGGTACATTGACTTTTTGTAATATTAAAGGAGACTTCCTTCCTAACTTTTTGTCTGAAGTAGTGTGGTAGCTTGCCAGTGACAAGATATTTTGTTATAATATCTGTTGATGAGTAGACGAAGAACTGATTTCATGCTTTTATCAAAAGAATTATTATAAATTGAACCTCAGATATCTCAGTTGAAATTCTCTTGTTTCATTTTTCCTGCTGTTACACATTATGTCATCTTTACTTCCAGTAAGGCAGGCTATTTTTTCCAATTAAATAGACATAATTGAAATTGGAGATAAGAATATGGTAAGATGGTTACTCTAGGTGAAAAATTTTATTAAAATGATCTGATTTCTTAAATATAGTTAATGAACTAAAATGACCATGGCTTTGTGCCATTGTAAAATAGAGTAAAGAAATGGGTCTAAATCAATAGCATTGTCCCATGAACCAATTTCTACATTTTCGTGATCAGATTAACCCCAACAATATTTTTTTAAAGCTCCATAATGGACAATTGGAAGGAAGAATTATCTGTATAGAAAGTGGAGCTGACAAGTTGAATTCAAATCCTGTCCCAGTCTTTTGCACCCACTCTGCACTAATAACCTTGGAAAAGGCAAGGACCTATTTTTCTCCTTCCTATTATGGGCTAAGCAGTAATACAAAAGTAAGTTGTTCATAAGTGAAGGAAGAAAAGATTTCAAGTAAATTAATCTATTTAGAATTTATTTAAAAATTGGTTAAATTGGAAAAATTAATGATCAGAAATTAGTATAAGCACTGATGAGTGGATGTATTACTATTATACATAGTCCTGCTTGTTAATGATCACTTTGACACTAATTCCCTTGGAAAAGGCATGAATTCATCTTTTATCCATTTATGTGTTAGGTTACTCAGAACTATGGAAGGACCTGAAATATTAAAGGCTGAAGTATAATGGCCAAAATGGACAAGAAATAAACAGCATGACCAAATAGGATTGTAAATGAGATGCTAGTTGCCTTAGACAATTTCAGTATTGACAAAATTATGAAAATAATGAACGAAATATATGACAGTGATGGAATACTAGAAGACGTTGGTAGATCCATTTTCATAGTGCTTCTTAAGAAGCCATGTGCAAATGAATGTGAACCCCTCAGACACTCAGCCTAATGAACCACATCAGAAAACTTATCATGTGAATTCTGATGAACCGAGCACAAACAGAATTAGAGAAGAAACAACACCTATAATAGAAGATCACTGGTTGAAAACTGCAGAATAATAATAATAATAATAATAATAATAATAATAATAATAATAATAATAATAATAAAAATAAAATAATAATAATAATGAAAATAAGTAATACAGAAAACAGATAGAACAATAAGGAGAACTTTGTCTATGTAACTTTAGCAAATTGCCCTGACATATGAAATGAAAGACCACTAAGACAGAATGTGTCCATAGCAGAAATCGAATTTTTTTTTATTAATAATAATAAGTTTCAGCAGACAGATAGATGTATCTTTAATTGCCCTTTAAAAATATCAATCAAAATACAGAAGATTTGAAAGCAGACTAAATGTAAATGATCTTAAAAAACATCAAAATACAAGATTTGAAATAAATCTAAAAATTCCAGTTGAAGATTCAAAACCCTCGTTTTGACTGGAAACGATTGACATATTGAGCAGATACTTAGTAGTCCATGACTTAAAGAAATGAAAATAATTGCTCTCACAAGTAGAGCTCATACCTTAACAAGGTATTTATCATTAAAGGCACTTGAATAATGAATGTTATATGCAATACAAATGCAGAAAGATCTATACCTATACTTTATAGATTCTTCAGAAGTGTTCAATAAAAGTGCAACACACAAAGTATTTCAACAGATAGAAAAGCTTGATTTAATGGGGAAAGATATTAGAGTAATCCAGTACTTATACTGAGAGCAAACAACCAGTATATGGATAGAAAATGAATTCATTAAATACGCAAAAATAAAACGGATGTAAGACAAGGATGTCTCATCTCACTGGATTTGTTTGACTTTTACAGTAAGGTGACCCTAGATGTCTACATATGCAGATGACCCAGTGTTGATGGCAGATGCAGAAAGAAAAGTAAAGAAAAATGAAAAGAAAGGAATCTATTATAAAAGACAGAATAGTAAATATTTGGTTGTCAGCCAGAGAAACAGCTTAAGATATTAGCTATGAAATATAAAAGCCAAAATTAAGCAAGTAGAAAAGATTAAATATCTATGAAGAGTATAACAGATGACTGAAATATGACACTGAAATCTGAAGTTATATTGGAATAGCAAATGATGCCTTCTAAAAGCTAAACATATTATTTGAAAACAGGAAACTTTCATTAAAAACAAAAGTAATGAACTGCTATGTTATATCAGTCCTCCTGATTATGTGAAAATTGATCAAAAATAATTGTCTGAAAACAATTATTTGGAAACAATTATTGAAAAAAAATATTTATCCAAATTGTAAATTGTTTGAATGAAAATTAATCTTAAGGACAATTATATTAAATGATAATTATTTGAAATGCTAAATTCTTTATTGCAATAAAAATATCAAAATTAAAAGAGGAAATACACAAATGATAATTATTTGAAATACAAATGTCATTAATAAAAAATTTTAGTAAGAAAAAATCCTTATAAGCTTAAGTTATATGATATTGAGCATAAATAGTCAACTACTGAAGAGTACTCAATAAAGGATGCCACTAATTTTTTAATTTTTTTCCATTTACGTCACAGTATTTCTTGGTGTTCTTGATATTTTGCCAATCTGCTCTTACTTTTTCAAAATGAATTTGTTGCAAGTCTTGCTTTCTTTTAAAAAAAATCTAAGAATTTCCACATTGTAGGATGATGGGATGACATTTGCTGCAAAGAAGCCCTATGCCATCTTGCAAGGGTGGTGTAATGGTTAACGGCTTGGAATCGGAAATTAGTGAGCCAAGTTCCAATTCCAATCTATTTTGTTATATTTACTTATATGCAAATACATTTGGGAAAGGCATGAATCTACTTCTTCCCCCTAGCTATGTGTTAATTATTAGGAGTTGTAACAGTAAATCATTATTATCTCCAAGAAATTCTTACAATCTAAAATATTTTCTGACTTTAAATAACCTGTAAAGGGCCGATAAGCTGTAAAATCAAATTTAAAAATAAAATTTACTTTCCTTGAGGTCTGGTGAGTAGTAAGCGATAACCAATTAGCCTATTTTGTATAATTTTGTTTGTAACCCAATTTTTTTCTCTCTTTCTTGCTACTAATTTCATAATGTCAACTATTATAGTTGTTGTTTTCCCTTTTTGTCTCTTTTAAATAAGTCCGTTTTTATTGCTTTAATTAAATGGTGCACATCAAATAAGATCTTTAAATAAATAAAGTAAAATACTGTTGTATAGAATGTAGGTTGCAAGAATGTAAGCATTCACTGTGTCATGTGTCAGTTGTGCTTTTGATTGTCTCTTTTTGAATTGTTCATGAATTCTTCTCCTGCAATGAAAACTTCATTTCTGTCTTCCAGGAAAAGAGACAGGGTAACATTAGGGTGAATGGTCACCTAAAGATGAGAGGAAAAAAAAATGGAAGGGATACAAAAATGGTAATCAAACTTCTAATCAAAGTTCTTAATTTTATTCTTGTCAGTTTTCTTCACCCAATGAAGTTATCATCTTGCCTCTCAACAATATGCTGACACAAATTATCTTCCATCTCCTTCTTTACCATATATTTATTTTACTTTACATTTCAGCTTAATCGCTTTTATTCTCCTCTTTGTATTGATCAGATTTTTCTTCATTTATCTCTGCCATCGGAATCTCTTCATGTTTTTATCTTACTTCCATTTGATGATTCATTTCCTGTTTCCTTTTTTATAAGAGATTTTCTCTTTATTTTAGTTTTCTTTAATTACTCCTTTCATTTCTTTCTTCCCTTCTTTTCTTTCTTTCTTTCCCACTACTTCCAATCCATCATTCTTTGTTTTTTCTTTCCTCACTTCTTCCACATCTTTATTTCTTCTTCCACGCCATCTTTCTTTCTTTCTTTCTTTCTTTCTTTCTTTCTTTCTTTCTTTCTTTCTTTCTTTCTTTCTTCTTCCCCTCCATATTTCTTTCTTTCTTTCTTTCTTTCTTTCTTTCTTTCTTTCTTTCTTTCTTTCTTTCTTTCTTTCTTTCTCCACTCCATATTTCTTTTTCCTTCTATTCCATTCTTTCTTTCTTTTGTTATTTCTTTGTTTCTTTCTTTCTTTCTTTCTTTCTTTCTTTCTTTCTTTCTTTCTTTCTTTCTTCTTCTACTCCATCTTTTTTTCATTCTTTATGTCCTTCTTACTTTCTTTGAGTAATATTCATCACCAAATTAGGTGCATTGACAAGAAATAAAATTATGTTGAAAAATAATTTATTTTTCCATCATTAGGCTGCAGACTTATTGATGCACTTATGTATATTTATATCAAGTACGACCCCCACCTTCCACTGACTGAATAGGAAGACTTCCTCAGTAGATCACCAAATCTGGCTTTGCTTTTATGTAGCTAGCCCAATCAGCAAAACTTTTGAGTCCAAACATTTACTAAACTAAAACTACTTTGCCAAATATATTTGAAAGGATAAAATATGAAGAAAAAGTACAATATGAACTTGTATTTAATAAAAGCAAATATTCTGAAAAATGAATCAATTTAATTGACCTCCAAGTCTGTCATCAGACTACTACTATATTTATCTGAACTTTCCCCCATGTGAATTTGTTTGTGGAAGTCATTTTTTTTCATTTTTGTTTTACTTCAGTTTATCCAAAACAAGGCCCAAGGGTCACTCAAGGTAGAGGGTTATAGAGTGAAATATGATTTTTTTTTAATTCATGTATTGTTTTCCTGGTGAAGAAATTGATAAATATACTGGGAAAATGGTCAGCTTATTCTGCCATATTTTATATTTACAAGTGTCAGATCAGACCAAAGATAGAGTATTGCTATCGGACCTAGGTTGGAGCTACCTAATCATCGCTTCCCATCTTTGATAGTGTTTAAAAATGCTATATAGCCTCATGGGGGATCACTTGTTTTCCATCCTACAACCCCTTTCTAAGAGTTGCAATGTTTCAAGACTAATGCATCTGTTGAGCCCTATTCATTAGTATGACCAACTGTAACCAATATGGCTAAAACTGACTTTTCTACAGCCATAAGGTAGAATCACACACATTCCTATGTATTTCTTTGGTAATAAGAGCATTAAATAAAAAAAAAGCTTTTTCTTAAAAACTGCTACTTTGTGGACTCCCACATGGATGCTTCCTCAATACAAAAAAAACTTTTCAAGTCTAGTGTCAATCATTATGCATCTGCCATATCTATTTAATCTTCATGTATCCTCTTCTGTTCATAGTAATCCTCTATCTTGAGTAGCTCTTTGACTTTGAATTGGGTAAAATAGAAAGCAAAAAGTAAACCAGAATTTATTATCAGTCTCTATAATCTTATCAACTTAAGACATACAGATGACTCTGTGTTGATGATAGACACAGAAAGAAAACTGCAGAATCTTCTAGAAAGGATAGTAAAAGAAAACAAGAAAGAACTAACCATCAATTATACAAATACAGAATGTATAGTTGTCAGCAAGAGAAACATGATGCAAGTAGATTGGCGACATTAAAATCAAGCCGGTTCTGAAATTTGTCTGGAAATGTTTTAACAAATAAAGGAAAATCTGACATTAAAAAATACAAAGGCATATTAAAATAGTAAGAGATTCTAAACAAAGTATTAAGAAACAGGAAAAATTTCATTTGATATAAAGAAAACAGGTTTCAAAATTCAAAGCATTGCTCATTTGTCATTTCATTTGAAGAGCCATGAATCACTTTTTATCTTGAAATTCCAACTGCAAACAAAAACATTTTCTCTGTTTGCTAAAACTATCTGATATTACTTAAATTGGACTAATCTCTGTCTTTATTTGTTTTTAAAAAATGGAATGAGAGATAAGGATTACATTTAGAATGTTTCACCTCATTTTTATTGGTAATTTTGTTTTGTTGTTTAATCTTCCAAATTTATCAGCAATACACTTTGGTAAAGGTTTATCAAAAAGCAGGATTTACACCACCTTTTTCATTTTTCTTTTGATAATAATTTTTAACATCTCTCTGTGTCGTCATTTTCCACTTAAGTCTTGTGCCACTAAGAAGTGGTATAAATATGCATATAAAGAAAAACTGCAAAAGAAAAAATGTAAATGTCTAAAAATATGAAAGTAAGAAATGAAAACAAAGATTAAAATAAGATATGGATATGCTCTGTTAGACATGTTAAGCAGATTTGAAAAGAATTAGTTGTTAAAATGTTAGATAGATATATTTATAGATAAGAAACAGAGAGACAAAAAGAGAATGAGATAGGCAAAAAGTACAAAATTGGTAACAATTTCAAGCAAAGAATATTGGAATAATGAGAAATGATTCATTTCAAAGTGCCAAGAATTCTTCAGGTTATATATTCAATATATTCTAATTAATGCAGCATTTGAAAATAAACTATCTAAAATGTAATAAAGAGGTATTAAGGGTTAGAAATTTAAATAAACTCTCACAGGACATATTGAGTGACAGAAGCAAGTAACCTGACATAGAACAAAGAATGTGAATGATGATAAAGACAAGCATTGCTTTTGAAGGATAGGAAGTTGTGGAGAGCCATGAACCCTTACAACCAAGAGGAACACAACATACAGACGAAAAATATAAGAAGGATATTAAAAAACCATTGCTAAGAGATACAAAACACTTACAATCAAAAAGAGTCGAAATTTATTATGCAAATAATAAGGAAAGAAAGCTTGAAAGATTTGACACAAACCATATTGAAGACAAGAGGGACAGAAAAAAAACAGCAAGAAATTTACCAAAGTGTCTTGTGTAAATGGATAGAACAGGGAACTGGTGCGATAGTAAAAAGAGATACATTACTAGGAGCTACAAATGATAGGAAGATGCGAAAAGATATGATCATCCACGTTCTGAATGAACAAGGAACGTAGAAGACAAGGTTAAAACTAAGCATGATATAAGCGAAATAATGCAGATATTTTATTTCAAAATCTCAAAACAACTTAAGAGTTTTACTTTACAGATAAAGAACAGATAAAAAAAAAAAAAAACTATACAACAAAAAAATATCTATAATGAGTCAGATAATGAAAGCAGTTTATTTTAGAACCTCAGACAATTTAGTTTATGAGTGGACAATTTTACAAAAGAAAAGAATTTATATTAAGTCATTTTTTTTTATTTTTTTGATAATGGCTGTTGCAGCAATTTTGTTAATTAACATATCTGCTTGCAAAGGAGACACACTTTTCTTCTAAAAAAATGATGATAAAAAACTGCCTTGCGTTTTGTTTATATGATGAATATCAGAAATGAAAAGGAAAAATAAAATTTAACAAGAAAACGTGTCACACAGGTTATTTTCATCTCACAATTTCCATGCAACTCTTTGATAATGATCTCATTTAAAGATATAAAAACTTATAATGTTTACCAATTTTTTAAATACACAAACCCCAGACTTAATACAAATTGTGTTTCTTTTAAATGCCTATCTGAAATGCTTTTTTAAAATTTCATTCATTTTTAATATTCTTATTGAAAATAAATAAAATTTTGAAAGTTGGCCTGAGAACTAGCTTTCCTTAAAATATTTCGCCTTCTTTCAGAATTTATTGATTATTTTTTTACAACTTGTTAACACTACTTTGTGTGTCATTTAAAACTAAAACTTTGGATTGTAAGAATAATTCTTTTCTTTTGTGAGTGAATACTGCATTAACAATTTACGAGATATAACAATAATTTTTTTCAGATACATCTTATTATTTAACCCTTACATGGAGGGGAAGAAGTGATAAATTCATGACTTTTCCAAGGATATTTTCACATAAGTAAACGTAAGGAATTTGACTGGAATTTTAACTTGGCTCTCTGATTTAATTCCAAGCTGCTATTCATTATACTTTCTTTAAGAAACCTGATGCTAATCTACATTGTATTTTGATAATATAGCTCTGTTTTAGATGGGCTTTACAGACAAAAGTGTTTGTGTCTATATTTCTGAGATGAGGCATTTACATTGTTTGGACAGTTGTCCTCATCTTTACTGCCATATTAACAATGTTTCAGACATTGTTCAGGTGACAATGGCCCAGTAGATTGAATGATCCAAAAAGATTTGGTTTGACATTTGTTTTGTTTGACAGCATATCAACCTCAATGGGTCATTTAATGCCTACAATTTTTTTTTTGTTTCTGGTAATATTTTTGTTTTGTCAAAATCTATTTCTATTAATATTTTTTCCTCAAAAATGTATAGCTGGTAATATTACTTTTTCAAAAATGTCTAACTGGTAATATTATTTTTTCAAAAATGTATAGCTGGGAATATTTTTTTTCAAAAATGTATAGCTGGGAATATTATTTTTTCAAAAACGTACAGCTGGCAACATTATTTTTTCAAAAACGTATTATCAGAGGTTTTGCTGTTGAACGTAGTTTATTGTCTTACCCAGGACGCAGATGTAGTTTATCATCATGCCCAGGATGCTGATCTAGTTTATCATCATACCCAGGATGCTGATCCAAAAGAGTTTTGAGTTAATAATACCTTGCCACAGGAGATGGAGAAAAACTTGGAGAGTTAGGTTATCAAGCGGAATTAACTGAAACTGAGATATCCAAATTCATGGCACTTTGAATTAGAACAATCTCTCCTCTTCTACTGTATAAAAGGTTTGGTTCAAAATTCCAAGAAATATCACTTGGAATAGGTGGGACCCTACAACACCAAAATATTGTGAATATTCCAATAAATATGAAGACAACAGTCTGAACAATGTAAATAGTGTAAAGAGTGTCTGTATTTATAAATTCAAACATACAATAGTGCCTTTTTATGTTTAACGTTCTTTTTTATAGATACAAGTATTTAAGTAAATGATCTGTTTATAATAAACAGTATTAAATAACATTTACCGGCCTGAATGTCCGAGAAATTTTCATGGAAAATATTCGTCCTTTGACAGGATTCGAACCTGCATCCTATACAGAACCGTCATTTATGCTGACGTGTCTTAACCGACTCGGCCACAAAGGAGCGTTCGGTAGGCAAGGTCGAATTTACTGCTTATAAACTTCAATCTTCCATGAATCTTGTACATTCATAACTGCTCTGGCATATCAAATGTAAACAAATGACGTCATATATTAAGAAATGGACAAAGTCCGACAATTTATTTATTAAAGACATTTTTATGTTTAACGTTCTTTTTTTTTTTTTTTTTTTATAGATACAAGTATTTAAGTAAATGCTCTGTTTATAATAAACAGTATTAAATAAAATTTACCGGCCTGAATGTCCGAGAAATTTTCATAGAAAATATTCGTCCTTTGGATTAACCATTCACAAGTAACTATTCTGACGAGACCATAAGGTCAAACCTGGGTAGTGTGTAACGCATGAATTTTTATGATCTTTTATAATTTTATATATATATATATATATATATATATATATATATATATAAAAGTGAACATAGAAGTCAACACTTAGAGGCGACAGTCATGTTTCGGTCGCCTCTAAGTGTTGACTTCTATGTTCACTTTTATATTTACACATGCTTTATCTCTGATATTGAGCACTTATCCCATAAATATAGCACACCTTAAGACTATATTTCTTCATATATATATATAATGCAAATAATGTAACATACTTTAGTCAAAGCCTATATGTTAAGATAAACAAATAAGATAACTAACCTCCCCTCCCCAAAATAAATAAAACGTTAAATATAAATAAATGATAAACATTAAATATAAACAACAATCAAATTAAGTAGATAATAAACAAATCAACAAACTGAATACACACAGGAACACAAGTAAAAATATTAATAATAAACAACTAATAATTAAGTAATCAGTAATAAATAATGAGTAAAAATGAACAAAAAATGCATGGTAAATGAATTGTAGATCAGAGTGAGGAATCAGTGAGCCATGTTCAAATTTCAGTTGAATTTATTACATTCATTTATGTGCCAATACCCTTGAGAAAGGTGTGTATCCAACTCTTCTCCCCACCATCTATAGTAAAGAGTAGGATAGACAGGATTCTGTAGCTTTGGCCTATGCAAAAAAAAAATTTGTATTTAAAACTCTATATGGTATTAGCCATTTCCTTATAAGGAAACATTTGACAATCATTGACCGAACACCAGTGCTACTTTCGGTTAAAATTTATAAAATCTTTCTATAAAAACAATTTTTACAGAAAAATAGTTTTCTCATGCCCACTAACTTTTATCATTCTTTCCAGTATTGATGAGTGTTTCCTTCCTAACCTTTTGTTCGAAGTAGTGTGGAATGTGAACATCTTGATTGTCTCATTCTTTTCTCTCCGAGTTACATGTGCTATACATTATAGTTGTTACTGCTGTTGAAATTCCTCAAGTGATGTGGTTTCTGTTATTTGGTACTGTACTTAGTTTTTGATTCTGTAGAGCTGGTTCACAAGAAGAAGGATTGTACTCTCCAAGCCTAAAGGGTTCATTCGCATTAATACAAAGAATTAGTCTTTAACAGTCAGCATGAAAATCTTGCCTGCTGTTGTTTCTAAGTGTATATTACATTAATACTCTCTCACTGTTAATGTGACTATCTTCTTGTGGTGCAATTATATCATATATTTGTTTCTCAGATTAAAATGTTTTCCTGTAGTTTAAGGTCATTGACTTTAAAAGATTTTGGTTATTGGAATAAATGTGTTGGCATAATTTTGTAATTTAGGGCTTGAAGGTGTTTCAAAATTTATATTAGGTTAACCTCCCAGGAGCTCATTCACCCAAGCAATACTTTTTGGAAGGAATTGAAGGTGACAGAAGTGTCCCCAAATAGGAAAGTGCTGGTGTCTTATGCAATTTTTGAATGGCTGCCTATATCCCTCTTTAAACTTGATCTTGTCTCATATCTTGTGTGTCTGGGCACATGAATAATTCCATTTTTAATTTCATTAAAGGATATGTTCATGTGGTACCATTAGATTGCCAAAATTTAAATTCCCTTCAAATAAAATGTAAAAGATGAAAGATAGTGTATTTGATGATATATACTTTATATCAATAGTATTGACTTGTATTTTTGAACTAGTAGATACACTTTGGCATTTGATATGTTATGAGTAAGTATAAGTAAGTATAAGTTATTAGTAAGTTAAATGAGGGGGCAAAGTTTTAGGGCCTTATCATGAGTGTAACTTTTCAGAGATATGCCTCTGCCTGGATGTTCTATAAGTATATTTCTTTGATAATGTTACTTTTGACTCAAAAATATACATATATATTGCTGAGATCTGTTACAGTGAAATATTGCAGATATTTAACCCATTTTTTTGTATGATTAACAATGCAATATATTTTGTGGTATTTTCAGAAAGCTACCTATACAAGAAAATAGCATTTTTAAAATTTTATATTTCATATTAATATAGATTACACACTCCAAATATATTTAAAAAAAAAAAAAATAATTTTCTGAATTTTAAGAGTAGTGTTTAGTTATGTAAATTCATTATAAATATTTATCCATCTAAGCTAACAAAAGGAAACTAAAGGTAAATAAATGTAAGTCATTCATAGGAAGAATAAAACATATCTTGCAGCTCTTTTGAAACAATTTAAAATTTTTGTATGGTAACATTTTTAAAATTTTGTATGTTAACATCATTTTAATATAAAACCGGAAAAATGTATGCTTGAAGTTATATATTTTTAAAAATATTTTTTAAAATTTTAACTTTAAATTATCCGAAATTTTCTAAAGTTTGCAAGAACATGCTTTATCATTTTATATGAACATATTTTGCAGGGAGGGAGCTTGCATAGGGGGGGGGGTCATTTTATAATGAATTTATATAACAAATAGAATCCCCTCTTAAAATTTAAAAAAAAATGTTTATATTTCTGATATGATGTACTTAATTAAGCATTGTATTAATAATTATATACCATGTCACTTTAAGATGCAGGAAACATGGCTCTCCACGACCTTCTATCCCTTGTAGCTTTTAACAATATTCATCCCTTTGCCAGGCCTCTCACCCCTTCCATTCACACAAGCTCATCAGGTAGGTGGTCTGTTGCCTTCTCCTGTCCCTTTTTTCTTTGATATGTCTTGTGAGTCTCAAATTCTCCAAGCTTTCTGTCCTCATTATATGTCCAAGAAATTTCAACTCTCTCTCTCTGATTCCGAGTGTCCTTTTTGTTTCTATTTTCTTTAAGATATCCTCATCACTTACTTCCTCTGTCCATGGTAGTCTCAGCATTTCTTGTGTTGAAACATATTTCTGTTACCTCCCATTTTCTCTTTATTATGATAAAGTTTCCATCATTCACTGGCATATAGGAGGATTGGCATAACAGAACAGAAAAGAGTGCTCAACTAGCACTTTTTTCTTTTGTTCTAATTAAATTTTCCCGTTTCTTAGTACTTTGCTTAGGATTTTAAAAAGTTATTCCAGCATGTGTTCAGATTTAAAATTGTTTAAAAAATCATTTTTTCTTGGAGAGATGAATTTTGTTGAAATTTCAATAGTTTTGTTCCAGGCTTTGTTATATAAATTGTTAAATTTCTTTTCAGTGCTAACCTAATGTTGTTAATAGACAATACAAGCCAGATTCAGTTATTATTTATTTATTAGCAAGGACCACTAAACTAGTGCAGACATTAGCCTTGCCCATAAATTAAATTCCCTGTCCCTAAGCATTACTTTGCAAGTCTGGGCATTTTCATAATGAGTCGTTTTATCAGTGTTCACCCCCTTCTCCTATTTTCCCATTGTGTCACTTGGAATTGATAAGCCAATCAGCTGGGATGAATTGCCATCAGGAACAAAGAAAATGGAAGATTCACTCAGGAAACAAGCTTTGCCAAATACAAGTGCCAAGAAGTGGCACTGGTGCCAAAGTACTCAATATCTAAGCAAAGAAGGAAGTGATTTCTACCAAATCCTTTTATCTCCATATCTGTGTGTTTGCTGCAAGTAGGCTGAATTTGTGAATGTAAATATACAGGCACTTTTATATTAGATTGTCTTATATGAAATGGCTGATCAGGAGTAGGAAGGTAAAATACAATATTCTTAAATTAAAATACAATATTCTTAAATTGTCATATTCCATGCTAATAGGAATATATACTTTTCAAACACAGTGGATAAAATAAGTAAATGTTTATTTTAAAAACCAGTACAATAAGAATAAAGGTAACAGTTATGCACAAGGTCATTACAAATCAATCCAGTAGTGAGTGCTACTACTGGAAGGTTGGTAGCTCTCATGTAAGTCATACTCAACAGATCCCAGCTAGTAATATTTACCAGCCTCCCCACGAGATAGGATGTTGTACAAGGCTGAATTTAATGTGGGGCAATCCAAGCCCATAGGCTCAGCCAAAAAATTCCCTGTAAACCCTGCACAAATGGGTTTGGGTCTGTCTACCTTCCTGGACAAGACTCTGTCCTTTGGCATAGCCTCATCTGGGTTCCTTTCTGCCCAAAGGCAGAGAGTTCAACAACAGCTAAGAGCTGAATAACAGATCCCAGCTAGTATATTTAGCTACCCCCCACCATGAGGGTTGCATGTGGCACAAGGCCAGTTTAACGTAGGCTCGGCCAAAAATATTCCCTTTTGAACCCATATAAATGGGTTCAGGGGCAGTTCAAATCAACAAACAAGACTATGCCCTTTAGCAGAGCCTTGTTCGGGTTCCTCCCTGCCCAAAGGCAGAGAGTTCAAATGTTTAGCTGGAACAGGTCGCAGCGAGAATATTTAGTTACCCCCACTCCCAACGAGGGTTGCATATGGCACAAAGCCGGTTTAACATGGGTTTCCTGAGCCCATAGGCTTGACCAAAAATATTCCCTTTCGAATCTGTATGAATGGGTTCAGAGGCAGTCTACCTCACTGAACGAGACTCTGCCCTTTGGCAGAGCCTCATCCCTCTACACCTGAAGGCAGAAAGTTTGACTGTCTAGCAGCTTAACACTCTAGTCTGTTGACTTACAGATACTTATAGGAAGTTACTACCTATAGTGTAGTCACTCTTGTGGGTGACAGTTTATTCCATTACATCATAAATATAATGGTATTTATCCATCTTTCTTGATGGAACATTGTTATTAATTTTAATTAAGTCTTAAAGTTGTTTGAATGAGTCAAATAAAGTAGTGCTATTATAAATTTTTCTTTCAGCTCATTTTTTGTTTCTTGTTTACATTTAATAGTAGTATTCGACATAACTGCCTTAAGATTATTTACACCGTTTACATTATTCATTTCACTTATGTGCTAATACCCTGCGGAAAGGTATGAATCCTCTTCTTCTCCCCCCAGCTATGGGTAAATGGCAAGACAGATCGGGTTCTATAGCCTTGGATGGCAACTGGTCTAAAGCAGAAAGAAATGGCAACCTACTGCAGGAAAAAATCTGCCTTGTCAGTCATGTATTGAAAGATACATGATCCCCTATGTGTGTATCACGCATGGCACATGACTGACTCCATTTTAAGCCTGATCTGGCTTTTGTAAAATTAGAGGATATCTGGCATTTCCTGGAAAAATACAGGTAACTGACCATTTTTTTATCATCTTTACCAATGGATAATATGCATGAGGTTTTCACTACACATAGCTGTAGTAGATGTAAAATGATAAGTTGTACAAATTTATAAGATGAAATACTGTTCCAGCTAGGCTAACTTTCAAGATACATAATGTAGATGCCCATCGTGTCAGATTCGTGCTTTTTTTACAATTATAGAATCTTATCAACCTGAGTATTGGGATTAAAATTAATGAAAATAAGCTTAATATAAAAATACAAATGAAAAAAAACAAATAATCATCAAAATGATTGTTAGGAAATAGCCTCTAAAAACCGGAAAAAATTCCTAAACTTTAAAATATCAAACCAGTAATTATCTAAATTGAGTTGATATTTCTTTTAATCATTTCATCCCAAGTAAGGTAATAAAGCCACTAAGACTCAAGGGGGTGGTTACTGAGCATGAAAAAATAAGAAAAAGAAAAACATTATTAAAGAGGAAGCATAATAAAAAAAGAGGAATCGAGTAGATAACGATTGAAATTGCATTTAAATTTTGGAAGGTCAAAGGTTGTCTGGAAAGCAAGAAGCCAGAAGAGTTCCACAAGGGAGAAGTGTGAAAAAAGAAATGGTTAACAACTAACTTGCATCTAGGCAATTTAGCTGTAAATTGATGAAACCTTGTTGCTAATCATGATGTGTAGTATTTATTTGGTTATTTAATATAGAAATCAGTATTTTTTCTTATATTTAAGTTAATAAACATTTACTTGGTTCAGGAATAGGTAAATATTGGTCATTTATATTTGAATCTATAACAATTTACTTGGTTATGAGATATTGGTCATATTTATATTTGTATCTGTAAGCGCTTTCTTGGTTTGTCTATAGGTAATTATTTGTCATTTGTATTTCAACCTTTAGTTATTTACTTAGTTTGAGTATTAATTGATATTGATCATTTATATTTGAGCCTGTAAGCATTGAATTTGTATATGTCCTCTTTTTGTAGGGAGGCAATCCCACTGTGGGAGATGCAACTGACATATTCTTGATCCTGCCTTCAGGGAAAATAAGTATATAAAAACATTATTGCATCTGCTACATGGTAATAACATTAATAGCACAAGACTGCATCCAATAGGATCGGAATGAAAGATTTGGAGTATAAATTTTAGAGATAAAGCGCTTAATAGCAACAAGGGAAAATATACCACTAATTGCTTTTTTTGCAATCAAATTAGTGCTGTCAAATTTTCCTGGATAATGAATTGTTATTACTAATTTCTGTTTAGTTTTTCTTTCTGAAAAATCTCTAAAAACTGAACATTTCTTTAAGGTTGTCAATGTTGCGTGTGGTATATTGGCCTGCAAACAGATATTGAATGGCGGAAGACAGCAACAAGCAAAACGAAGACTTGTGTAAAAAATATATATTGCAAAATTTATTTTCATTAAAGAAAATACATCAACAAAAATATGGTTACAGTGCACTAGGGAAAAAATATCTTTGCATGCTAAGAGTGAGAAGAGTGTTGTCCTGAAAAGTTACATATTTGGTAGTCGCTAAAGTGTGTTCGCCTGAAAAGGAAAGTATTTGTAGTTGCTGGAGAGTATTATCATAAAAAGGATAGTTTTGTGGTTGCTGAAGAGGATTGTTCTGAAAAGGACAGTTTATTGATTACTGTTGCTGATTGTGAAGATGGCCTAAGGCCTGCTGGAAATGACTGGAGCTATAGGTTGCTAGAACAGATACTACATGTTGTGGTACGATCCACCTAATTAACATAGTGGAGTACCGACCATATAAATATGGGTTGGTACCGGGAAGATGAGGAAGTGACAAGAGATCCAATCCAGAGACTCTGCCCGACTGCGATTAAGTCAACCCATTCTACAGGAACAGTCTTCCCATATTGTGTACCTTTTCCTTGTTTCAATACATTTTGTTTAAGTACATATGTTGTGTTGTATTATTATTATTCCATGCTTATCCAAGCTTCAACACTACACTTTGATTTTTTTTTTGTTTGTTTTAGTTTCTTTGAGGTTGTTTTATATGCTGGAGCAGTTCTAGTATGATTGCTGGTTAAGCTTTTTTCTTTCTGTTGTTTTTTAAAAAATGTGCGAGTACCAACAGTATACAATATCATCTATATACATTATTAAAATATGCATTTGGTAACTAACACTACGCTTATCTCAAACATCTACTTTACTGCATCTAATCAGTTCTGATAGAGTTTAGTAGAATCTTATTACCTGATTAGTTTAGTGTAACCCACATCATGCAGTTGCATGTCAGTCCTCCTATGAGGTAAACATTCCTCTGTTGCTTAAGGATAATGTTTTAAAAATTTCTTGGTGATTTTTGTCACTTTGAGCACTTTGAAAATGTCAAAAAGACCTGTAATTGCTTCTATGGGTAAAAATTGACTTAAATCTCTGCTCTATGTACAATACATCTATTACTTTCTGTGCTACATCTCTTTAGGATATTGGTGATCATGGCTCTCAACAACTTCCTATCCTTTGTAGTGCTTAGCAATATTTGGCTTTTTACTATTGCTTACATTCCCTGTTCTACCATCCATTTATATAAGCTCTGTCTTCAGGAAATCTTGTGTGTGCCAAATTTTCCCAGTACTCCTTCCTTATGATATGTACCAGAAACTTCCACTATCTCTTTCTGATATAAGTATAATTGTTTTTTTTTTTCCATTTTTCTTTAAAACTTCCTTATTACATACACATTCCAGTTATGGCATTCTCAGCATCCTTCTGTAGAATCACATTTCTGTTATCTCATGACTTTTCTTCATCTGTGGAGAGGTTGTCTAACATTTAGTGCCATATAGGAGGATTCATATTACCTCGCAGTTAAGCAATCATTTTTTTTCTAATGAAATTTTCCTTTTTCTTTATACATTGCTTAGTTTTTAGAAGACATTTTTTGGTATTCAGCTTCCTTAGTGCTGTAAAGATTAAATCTGGTGAGGAGACAAGTCCTTGTCTTATACACCTTTCTATTTTGGCATACTTAGTCAATTCATTTTCTATTCATATGTAGAATGTTTTCTCCAAATTCTCTTAATTCTGTATTATTCTAACATTCTTCCCAAATAAAGCTTTGCTGATAGTTCAAACAGGTCTTTGTGCTGCATCTTATGAAATGCTATTTGCATAATCTATGAAACATAAGTATTAGGCCTTCTGCATTTGTATTGCCCTCTCTAACATTCTGGTTATAAATTAAGCATTTTTTTGTTGCTTCACCTTTCAAAAAACCACAGTTCTTGTTCTATATCTCCTAGTAAATCTAAAAAAAAACTTAAAATATTAATAGTAACCTTAGTTCAAAGCAAATAGTACTTGTTTTAATCCTAAACTTTCTTCAGTTTTAGATGACAAATTTCTTGCAATGGAGATTTGAACTGACATGTTTTTGTCTGATAAATTAATAGAAAAGGAAAGATATTTAATTGAATATTTTTCAGTTGACAAATGTTTGGAAATGTTTTAAATTAAATAAAATAGTCAATAACCATATACATCTACATATAGTGTACATGTATATTTAGTCAATTACCATGTTGTTCTTTTAAGTCAAACTTCCCTGTCAGTTTTGGCCAGATTCAGATTTTCTCGGAAAAAGGTGTTGTTAGTCTTATATATTGTACAAATATACATAGCCTCACCTAGAATTTGAACTCAGATGATTTTGTTTTCTTTGTTCATCAAGGATAGCACACTCTGCATCTCTTCATAAATATGCATGGATAACAAAAACATAATTAATGATGTAAGTGCATTCATATCAATTAAAGTTTGATTAAGTGATTGATAAATTGATTCATTAATCAATTAAGTGCTGCCTTGATTAGTTTCATCTGATTTTGTGTCTGACTTTCTCTGGTTGTTTTGAGTATCAATTTCAATGAAGTTCATATGCAACTCTTGCCTTCTGTTTGATTCAAACCTGTTTCACTGTCTGAATAAGCATTTGCGTTTGGCTGTATATACACAATGTCCATCCCAGCCTGCAAAATCTATACACAGTTTAATTGTGGTTATGTTTATAACTGGTAAATTTATAAAACATAAAGAATAATTATCAATAAAATTCAGTCTAAGAATGTTGGATCGTTATTATTGTTAGTAATTTCGTTAATATTCATTTATAGTTACTAATTGTAGATGTATGTTATTGGCTTTGTTTTCTATTCTAAAGTTCACCTAAAATAAAGCTTGTGAGTCACTCATGTGAGAGGATTACTGTAAAAATAGTTGTGATGAATAAGGTGTGTGACATTTTTATTATTAACTACTTACCCAATTCAAGCCCCAAGAGCTACTCAAGCTAGAATATTACAAAAGTGAATAAGTGAAGGAAGTACGCTAAACAAAGTCGTGGTTCTCGGGGTAAAGCTGGCTGAGTGGAACTTCTTCCTTACCAAATCAAGATAAAGGGAATGAGGATGATTTGACCCTTTATATGTAACAGGGTAGATCTTAGCTGTAAACGTCTGAATTGATGAAACTAAGGAACATAGATTGTCTGAAGATTTGCCATGGAAATAGTGATAGATTAATGATAGGCGTTTATTATTTTGTGAGTAGAAGAGGGGCAATAAGGTTGAAAATAATTCTTCATCCAAAAGTCTGCAAGCTCCAGTCCAGATATGAGCAATATTCCATTTTAGCTATAATCTGACACTTGGTAACATTAAAGTATGGTAGGAGGAGTCATTTACTTATGGAATAGTAAAAGGAATGCATATTTTTCCAGTATCTTTATCAATAGAACACATATATGAGTTTCAACTGAGATTCAAAACGAACTTATGTCTCAGTAGACATCAAGACAAGAAGCCTCTGACTTTTTCACATATCTTATTTGTGATAATTCAGAACACTTAAATCACCATTTAAAGCAACTATTTAACCCATATCTGGGAGGCATTTGTTCAAAAGTTAATGCAATAGACTAGTCCAGAATTTTAACTTGGATCGTCAGTTCTACTTTCTATGTTGATATCCATGACATTACCTGATATATATATATATATATATATATATATATATATATATATATATATATATATATGTATAACATATACATGTAGACAGAGATGCAAAAATCTTCAACTTCAATATATATATATATATATATATATATATATATATATATATATATATATATATATATTGAAGGCAATAATCCTGAAGAGTGAAGGAATTACAAAAATGCACTTCTGAAACTTTGAATTCGGCATGACTGTAATAATACCACTCAGTTAAGTGACAAGTTTCTCCACATTAATTCTATACACACACTCATATATATACATCTATATATATATATATATATATATATATATATATATTGGCCCCCACCCACAAATTCCAGTTGAGCACACTTGGTAGAAAGCATGAGTTTGTAAACAATGACTGCTATTGCTAATACTGCAAACCACTTCAATGAATTGAGACTTCTCAGTCATTGTCAGGTTTATTCAAAGAATAAGTACATAAAAATTAGCATTCCTCCCAACTGGGCACTCATAGCTCAGGGATAGTATCTCTGATTGATGCCAAATCAGTCAGGTTTCGATCCCGGCTTGAGGCAGTCAGATGTCTAGCTATTCTGATGAGGTATGATACAGCAAAAAAGTCTCTCTGTGGATAACAATATATATATATATATATATATATGACTTTTTTGTATTTTATGCCAAATGCAATCTTCAGGTGCTGAGTGTATACTGAACGTTATTTTTATATATTTTGAAAATATATCAGCTTATTGCAATAGTGGCATAGTTAAACACTATTTATATTGTGATATCATTTTTTCAAAACTATTATTATAACATTATTTTTAAAAATGAATTATATTTCTCACGACATTAATCTAACAACTAAAATAACCTGTATTAGCATAAAAAGGTTTTGGAAAAATTATATCACAATATATTTAGTGTTTAAGTACATCAGTATTACAATAAACTGATATATTTTCAAATTATATACAAATATTGGTCAGTATAAAGTCAGGGCCTGATGAATGCATTTGTCGTGAAGCTTTGAGTTGTGAAAACGTTGTGGGATATGTAGATATATATATTTTATAGTTCTTTTATATAACATTGAGCACTCTTTCTATAACACTAGCACTTTGTAATTCATATATTTACGTATATATATATATATATATATATATATATATATATATATATATGAAATGGACAAAGTCCGACAGTTATTTTAAGACATCTTTATGTTGATACACTCTTTTTTATAGATACAAATATTTAAGTAAATGCTCTGTTTATAATAAACAGTATTAAACAACATTTACCGGCCTAAATTTTCGCAGAAATATTCGTCCACCGACAGGATTCGAACCTGTATCCTATATGGAACCATCATTTAGCTTGACATGCCTTTACTGATTTGGTCACGAAAAAGCGTTCGGTTAGCAAGGTCAAATTTACTGTATTTAAACTTCAATCTTCCATGAATCTCTCACGTACATTCCTATCTGCTCATGGCATATCAAATGTAAACAAATGACATCACACATTATCAAATGGATAAAGTCCGACAATTATTTTAAGACATATAAAAAGAATGTATAAACATAAAAATTCAGGTCGGTAAATGTTGTTTAATCCTGTTTATTATAAACAGAGCATTTACTTAAATATTTGTATCTATAAAAAGAATGTCTAAACATAAAAATGTCTTAATATATATATATATATATATATATATATGTATGAACCCTATGGTTTATATAGGTTCATCAATGAGTCTGAAATTGGTTTTGCACCACAAATATGAATATTTACCATAATCTCCATCTGAATCAATGGACTTAATTCAGTAGTGAATATTAATCAAATAGATAAAGAACTATACTGTTAAAATTTCAGATCAACGTTGGCTTACTAGCTATGTGTTTGGCTACGGACTTGATTCATTTCACACACACACACGCACACACATCTTTTAATATGTTTTATTATGTTATACATTGGCTGATTTTATTATATGACAAGTTTTACGTGATTATTTAATGTCACATGTTATCTTGAGCTCCAAGGTAGAATTGAATGTACTACTTGGTGGTTATGGTCAGCCAGACTATTCTTGCTAACTATTATCCCATACTAATGTTATGGTTACTCATGCCAAATATAATCAACATAGCTTGAACTAAGGATTCAGATCTTGAATCTTATAGGATTTATCAGTTTTAGTGAATACTAGCAGTAGAGTCCGGCATTGCCTGGGTATGTAACAGTAAGAGATAGATCAAGTATCGTATCGACCATCATAAAAAATTGACAAAGATTATTGTTTAAGGTTGACGGACACACATGTCTTAATTATTTTTATTTATTTTTTTTTTTTTGTTTACGAATTGGTCAAACCCAAACTCAAATAAAAACATTGTTTTCAATCGTTATGAGTCTACCGATTGAATAGAATTTTATTATAAACAATTGTCTTCTAAATGGAATTTTTAAAGCATTCAGAATGTAAAAATAAAGAAAAAAGTGTGCAAGACAATAAAAAACACTACTTGCCCTCCCAAAAAGTGAAGTTTTGTTGAAATCGGTTGAAAAATATAGAAAATCCGATCCCATATATAAATGAACACACACACACACAAACAACCTGGGTTTTATAATAAGTATAACTCGATATGAGTTGTCCCCTTTTCATTCTCGTGACAGCGATGCCTCTTAATCGTGTTTTCAAATTGATTTCGTGCAAAAACAATTGTGTTTTTCCAATTTTTGGCACTGTCAGAACCACCGCAAGGTAATTTTACGTAGTCCTGTGAAGTTTTGTCGAAATCGGTTGAAAAATGTAGGAAATCCGATCCAATATATAAATGAACAGACACGCGCACACAAACACACAACACACACACACACACACACACACACACACACACACACACACACACACACACACACACACACACACAACCTGGGTTTTATAATAAGTATGATGATCAAGACTTATATATCAACTGCTATTTTTAATAGTTTACCCCCATGAAAAGCATTAAAAGTCCTGTTACTTAAACAAAGGCCATTCTGACACACACAAAAAAAATACTGTTTGGGACTTTATAGTGTATGAAATGAATGACTTAACCATGAGTATATGGCATGTGAAGGTCAGAGCTTCTGAAACTATGTCATGTAGCTTGTTTAAACTTTGGTCATAGAAATGTCAATAGATTTATGATAAGTTTGTGATGTTTTGTATGTGGAGGAAGTGGCCATAGGGATGGAAATAATTAATTGCTCACAAGGCTGCATAAACACTTTTGACCTCTGTCAAGATAGCTAAGTGACTATTGGGTAACTCTAACCCAGATATAATTAATTAAGGTTTGGTTAGGTACCGACTATAAGCAATATAGGTAGAATATTTTTGGAAAACCTGAATAATAATCTCATTCATATATCCTCTGTATAAGTATTTATAGTTTAAAAAAGCAAGATGCTTGAAGCTAAACAACATGCAACCATTTTAAGGAGACAGGGATTTAAGTTCATCTTTCCGTTATATATTTAATATACTTCCTCTGCATTAATCTGTCAACAAGGCCTGAAGGTTCCTTTTGATAATTACAACTTCCCTTCATAAAATAAAAGCAAAAGAAGGAGGAAATAGTTATAATTTTTGTAAGTTTTGATATCCGATTCAAATTTTGATGCACTGATAATTTGTTTTCTCTGGCTTGATCCTCAAGTCTTGATTTCAGAGCCTTTTAATAATGTCATTGCCTGAGAGATTATCTCTTGAGTTTATTCCAGATAATTGATTTAGATATTAAGAATGGTTTCCATAGCTCAGAAACCCTTCTGGACAATTTGTTCATACTGGCAAGACAGTCAAAGATAAGCTTTTAAAGTGTCATTTAAGAAAATGGGTTGTGTAAGTGTAGCCAAGGGCATCGTGGTCATTTGTTGGCTGAACCAACACATGAAGTGTGAGGGATTCATAATAGAACAAGAAAATGAAAAATATAATGTCTCTAAGAAGAGACAACCATGTCACAAATGTTCTAGTGATGTACAAAAAGGTCGCTGAATGGAGAAATAAAACTTTGCACACCTGATCCAAAATTTTTCTTCTAACATCAAATGGATATTCAAAATTCAGGAAACATGGAAAGAAATGCAAAGTGAAATATCTATCTATCTATCTATCTATCTATCTATCTATCTATCTATCTAATTATATATCTATCTCATTCTATTCCTACCTATCTTATTCTATTCCTCTCTATCTCATTATATTCCTATGTATTTATCTATCTCATCCTATATCTAACTCTCATTCTATTCCTATATGTCTATCAATCTATCTATCTCATTTTATTCCCATTTATCTATCTTATTCTGTTCTTATCTATCTACCTACCTATCTCATTATATTTCCAACTATCTAATTTTATTTCTATCTATCTATCTATCTATCTATCTATCTATCTATCTATCTATCTATCTATCTATCTATCTCATTCTGTATCTATCTATCTATCTATCTCATTTTCTATCCATATATCTCATTCTATTACTATCTATTTATATATATCTTCGAGCAGTCACCCTCTTGACCAAGAGAAGACCTACCTATTCAAGGCACTTGATGTAGGCCTCTGTGTTGAGCCTGAGGCCCTCACCAACACATTTAGAAGTTCTTTTCTTATCAGAATAAACCTTTGTAATGACTCATCAACTTTTGCTGAGTCCTCTACACTGTCATCAGATTGATATTCAAACACTCTGAAATGATTATGTTAGAGCTTCCAGCATGAATGCCAAGAAGTATAGCATGTCGTTTTCAAATTTCTGCCAAAGTGAAATGTATCATAGTGCTCATTTTCTCACTGATTGTGCCCAACTGACCCAACTATACTGTGCAGTCAACAAAATCAAAAACAAACAACGCCCATGCACAAGATTCAAATTATAAAATGGCGACAATTTACCCATCGCACCCAGTATATTCAGTAATTGGATAAAAAGAATTTTAAACTACTAATTTTTAAAATTTGAATTT
Source organism: Acanthosepion pharaonis (assembly GCA_903632075.3). Classification (NCBI taxonomy): domain Eukaryota; kingdom Metazoa; phylum Mollusca; class Cephalopoda; order Sepiida; family Sepiidae; genus Acanthosepion; species Acanthosepion pharaonis. The sequence goes on from CAHIKZ030005533.1 coordinate 2,297,886, forward strand.
CAGCATCCCCACATCTTCACCATTTCTCCTTGGTATATAATTATGATCCAGATTATGATGAATAGAATTCATAGCAGAATAAGTCTGGACATAAGACAAGAACAGTATGGTAGCATCAAAGGAATTGGAACATGAAATGTGACATTTAATGTTTATAATTATACCTGAAAGAGTAATACAAATGCAAAAGGATTTATACCTATGTTTTATATATTTATGATCCAAACTAACTAATATATAACAAAGTGTTTAAATCATTAACCAGTCACTGCATTTGCTTCTTTAAAAAATGTATACCTATGTTTTATAGATTATACAAATGCATTTGATAATATATAACAGAAAGAAATGTTCAAAATGTGAGATAAGCTTGATTTACTTTGGGAATATATTAGGATAATCCAGGATTTATACAGCAAGCAAACCACTTGCATATGGATAGAAAATGGATTCCGTAAATATACAACAATATACAGAGGGTTTAAAGATAAGGATGTGTCTCCATAGAATTAGAAAACTTACCAGGATTGATTATTGGCCCCACAATCTTAGTAACATAAAATATGCAGATGATACAATATTGATAGCAGACAGAAAGAAAACTACAGGAATTCTTACAGAATATAGTAAAGGAAAGCAAGAAGAAACGGTGGAACATCAATTGGAAGAGGATACAATGAATGGTTGTCAGGAAATGCTATAAACCAAAATGTGAACTATTAATTGTAGTCATCAAATTCAAGAAAGTACAAAGATTTTGAGGCCTACAAAGTCTTTCAACAGAGGATATAAAATGTGGCACTGAAATCAGAAGGAATATTAGAATAGTAAAAGATGACTTCCAAAACTTGGGTTGTTGTGTAATACCCATCTTTCTATATGGCAGTGAATGCTGGACAGTCTTATCACAGAACGATGCTAAGAATACCATGAACTGAACACTTGAGCAAAAATTAAAACAAAAAGGACACATACTTAAAATCAGAAAGAGACAGTTGAAATTTCTAGCGTTCATAATAAGGAAAGACAGCTTGGAATATTTTACATGTGTGGAACATATTGAAGACAAGAGACTAAGGAAAGCAGTGTATAACCTACCTAATGAGCTTGTGTATATGTTTGGCAGAACAGATATTAGAAAACATAGTAAAAAGGCAAACTTTACTAACAGCTACGGAGGGCATATAGTTGTGAAGAGAGATAATATCAGCCATGTTCTGGAGGGGCGTGGCACATAGAAGAAAGCATAATTATAATCGACATTTGCATTTATATCTCCCTCTTAGACATATATAATTTCATTAATAAAATTATTACTTAGTTCATTGACATCCTTTTAGAGCAACAAAATGCATTACACATATATTTAAATATTTATCTAAATAAAACAAATTCCTTATAAAACAATGCAATTCAAAACACCACTATCAAAGGTTTTTATTTTCATCTGAAAAATTGGATTAATAGAATTTACAGATTGTTCCAAATGGCTCTTTTGATTATGGCTACCATTGTCAGTCTCATATTTGACATTTTCTGTATGTCTCAGCCAGGATCTTGATATTTTTCACTTTCATTTTCATTAACACAATACAAGAAAAAAATCAGTTAAAATATTGAGAATTCATTGATAGTGTTCATAATGGCCATCATCATGATCATGATCATTACTTCAACAAATAATTCATTTAATTATTATTAATTCACCCATTTCATCATCATTATCAGTGGCCTCATCTTCATAATTATCATTTTTCCATATATGTTCTTGGATGATATCTTCATCATTGTTGTTTTTAAGATACTATTTTCCAAATGTTTATGTTCTATAGGTGTCAGGGAGAGGTAGTACCTTTAGCAGTGGGGTTCGCCATGTCCTTTTCAGGGCAGCTTTTCTGCCAATGGTCCTCACCTGTCACCCAGATCTCCTAGAAGATGTTGGATACAACAGCGGTCACCCCAGGCAATGGCTTTGACAGGCTGGCCAAACCAGGTGAGGGTCTGCAATGCCCGATGAGTTAGCCTTGGGCTGTGTCAGCTCTACTGCATGTGAAGACTGACTCCCAGTGTAACAAGTGTAAGAGATCACCTGTGGATCTAATGGTTGTTAAAGTGGTGGCAGCAAGTGTTGTAGAGTGCCCTAGAGCATAGACATGACACCTAAAAAAGTCCTGGTCATCCACTGCAGTCTGGCAGTCTCCTGTCGTTACGGCTCCCTGTGCCACTGGATCAAGTCTTCCCAGGCTGAGAGGGTGGGATTGTCCCTGAGCAATGATCTTCTCACTATAAAATCCACACGCACAGGTCCATTATACAACACATTATATTCACAACTCATTATTCCTTACATGTTCTATCCAGTTGTATTTTGGGGTCTCTTAACAATTCTTTATGTCATTCTTTTATTTCTTCACTTAAAACACACCAGTATGTAAGAGTTACACGATTATATTCTTTACTTCTCATATTACATAGAGAATCTTTCCACTTTGTTATTAAACTGCCTGGCATTGTTCTGATATATACAAATATCATATTCTCCTAATTTACACGCCCACACACTCACACATATATATTTATTTTCCAATATACTATACAAATATAATCATATGATATATATATATTTATATATATATAAATAACATATAAACATAAAAAATGTCTCAAATATATATATATATATATATATATATATTGTCATCCACAGACTGTTTTCCTGTTTTACAGCTCATCAGTGTGGCTAGACATCCAACTGATTTGGTATCAGTTGGAGACTTTACACTTAAGCCATTGCTGCATGGCATGGATGAAGGTGAATTTAGACATATTTATTTTTAGATAAACATGCCAGTGACTCGGAGAACATGATTCATCTTAACAAAGAATCTTGCATCAGCAGCAGTAATAGTCACTGTTTACAAATTCAATTTTTTCCCCAAGAGCTCAACTGAAATAATTTTTTTTAAGAGCATGTATATATTGTCATCCACAGACAGACTGTTTTTTGCTGTTTCACAGCTCATCAGTGTGGCTAGACATCTGATTGCTTCAAGCTGGGATTGAAGCCTGACTGATTTGGTATCAGTTGGAGACTCTACCTCTAAGCCACTGGTGCACGGCAGGGATGAAGGTGAATTTGCACACATTTTTTTAGATAAACATGCCGTATTTTCTAATATACTATACTAATATAATTATACTATTTTATGTATATATTTATTTTCCAATAAACTATACTAATATCACTATTATATATTTATTTCCAGTATGATGGCCAAAACTTATGTTGCATAATAAAATCTCACACCATCAAATAAATTATTGTAAATAATTCCAATAAAAACAGATGTTGAAATTCATATGATATATTTATATGATAGATATATGCATATCCTGAAAATTTTATCAACATCATTTAATTACTTAATCTCTTCATTTTGCAAATATTAACTTACATAACAAAAACTGATACAGTATAAATATGTATATATGTATGTGTTTGTGCACATATAATATATTCAGTCTAAAATTTCCAGAAACTAATTGAATGCAAATACTACTTAAGACCCTTCCATTTCTGTCAGGAGCCAGACATGTCTGTCTGTCTCGACAGAAAGTGAAGAAGACAGTCAATGTGGAAACTGTTCTTGACAGCTATTAAGGAGTCCTATTACATTGGTTTTAACAAAAATGTGTTGACTTGTTTTATAAATTTATCATTGAAGTAGTGGTGCCTTGTCAGAATGAAGAAGTTTGTCTAGTTGATCTTTATTACAGAATAGACTTTGGTGCTCACTGGGTGCAGTATATTCATGTACCAGAAGGTACTTAGCGGATATCTATAATTAATGAATAAAAGCTTCTTCAACTGCTTTGACAAGGTTCTCGCACACATATTCAATAGTATTATTTCATAAATTTCTTGAAAAATATTTCAAAGATTTTTTTTTACTTAGAAGCATTATATTTGCATGAATATACTTTAATTTAGTTCAAAGACTTTTCATGAGAACTGAGACAAAAATTGCAATTTAGAAAAAGAAAAACAAAAAAATACATAAAAAAAGGAACAGCTTTAAAACTGCAGCATACTCTGGGAGAAAGCCCCAAATGATATAATTTGAAAATAACTTAATCTGATTTCATGAAAAATATCTGCATTATTTTTATGCTTAAGGCTTCAAATTACAAAGACTATAAACTTGTGTCTTAAATGGAATATTTGCAAAAATATAATTTTACAATACTTTATCTAAAACTGAACATTAAAATGTGCTTATAAACATTTCACAAATTATAATTCAGAAATTTAAAATAAAATAAGTACAATAAAATTTCAAAGATCCACAAATAAAACCTACACTGTTAGAAAACCAAAGAATCTATCTGCTGAAAAATTGATTTACAAGCAAGTGATTAAAAAAATATAAGGAAGTATAAAAATATTTTATCTCATGACTTCAGAAAACAATTATAATCTAAATCATCTTCACTGCATACTATTATTATTATTATTATTACTATTATTATTATTATTATTATTATTAATACTTTATGATTTATCTTATGTTTCTTAATATTTTTGTTGCTATATTTATTTAAATATAATGAATTCTTATAAAACAATGAATTCCAAAGTACCAAGTTTTTATTTTCATTTGAAAATATTTAGATTAATAAAATTTATAGAATGTTCCAAATGGCTCTATTGATTATGTTTATTATTCTCAGTTTCATATTCAACAATTTCTGCATCTCTCCAGCAGGATCTTTGATATTTTTCACTTTCACCTTCATTAACAATATACAAAAAGAATTCAGTTAAAAATATAGATAGTACATTGATATTAATTTAACTGTTAGGGGAACTTACCCATAATAACATAATGGACTATTCCATATGTAATAAATGCTGCGCCTCAAGAGGAAGCAAGGAGTTCTGTCTGAAGTCAGATGACCGGCTGATCGGTTGAACTCTCTGCCTTTGGGCAAGGAGGAACCGGAGCGAGGCTACGCCAAAGGGCGGAGTCTCTTTCGGGGTGGTAAACCAACCCTGAACCTGTTTATATGGGTTCAAAGGGCATATTTTTGGCCGAGCCCACGGGCTTGGAGATTCCACATTAAACCAGCCTTGTGCCACATGATGCCCTCGTGTGGGGGGTGACTAAATACTGTTCCATCAGAAGTCTAGAGTTAAGTCTGAAGTCTGGAGTGAGGTCCGTCAGAAGTGAGTCAGTCAGTTGAGTCAGAGGCAGTCTGAAACAGAGTCGCGTTCAGACAAGTACTACTAAACCTGATTGTACATACTAACACTTTCTACTTCTCTGTATATATTGCTGTTTGTAATACATCTGTGTTGATCCATATACGTGGTCGAGTTCTTCTTTATTGGTTCTACCTTAGACTATCATCGTGGTACAAAGAACAGGACCATAACATTAACGAATAGCTTAATTAATTATTACCATGAAATTGTCCCATTTCATCAGCATTATCATCATCAATGGCTTCATCTTCATTTTCCATATATTTTTTTGAATGATATCAAAATCATCATTGTTATATTTAAGACACTATTTTTCCAGTTGTATTTTGGTTTCTCTTAACAACTCTTTATTTTATTCTTTTATCACTTCCCATAAAACACACCAGAATGTAAGAGTCACTCATGACTAATATTCTTTGCTTCTTATTTTACATTAGAACATAGCTTTCAGTTCCATTATATATCTTACCATAAAGGCTTTATATAGAAAACTCCTCACATATAAAAAGCTTGATGCCATAGTTTTCTTGGCTTATTGCATTGTCATTCTCGCTTTTCTGAACAGCCTGAAAAATCCTCTTTGCAGATTGTTATCAGCTGATTAAGTAGGCTCTATTTAATCCTTAAACTTTACTATGATCTTAATTCACCTCCATTTTGAAAATTATGTGAAGTTTTCTAACAACTTTGAAATCAAAATAACTCAACAAGGGTTTTGCCATGATACATTTATTGTTCTTCTTTTATATGGCATATCCCTTTAGAATATGGTTGCTAACAATTTCTGCTTCTCTCAGACAGAAACTTTGATATTTTTCATTTTCAATGTCATTAACACAATACAAGAAGAATTCAATTAAAAATATTGATAGTGTCCCTCATCATACTCAATATTGCTATTATGAATAGCTCATTTAATTAACACCATATAAAAAGAATTTGGATACGATGCCAGTTGCTAAAAATTATCTGTTTTTATGCAGCACATTTTACTGCCAAAAAGATAGATATAGAAAAAAATATCAATAACAGACCTATCTTTAAATTCAAACATGTGTGCATCCATTGTAGAATGCTGGTAAAAGTTTGCAAAGCTATAATCTTAAACAATTACAATTTAAATAATTAATTATTTTACTTCAAATTCCAATGCCTACAAATAATATTCAGTAACTGCAGATTCGTTTTTTCAAGATCTCAATCCAGCTGTAGAAAATTGAGTGGGGGTAAATTTGGCCTTGTTCTCATTTAAGCATCTACAATGGCAACAAAAAAAGCATATAAATAATTAAATCAAAGCTTCTAAAAATTTAATCAGTCTACATGCTTAAAAGCTGAAACTTTTCAGATTCATACTTTGGTATATTTTTGTAAATTCTCTATTATTGTTTAAATCTTTCCATGAATTATAAGTTATTTAAACTTTACTTTACTTTGGTATCCATGCAGTTGGGATATGATATCATATTAATAATATTCCATAAAAATGTTTTATTTTCTTTGAGATTGATTAGTTAATCGATGATGCTCTAATACTGTCTACTATAATTTGAATATGTCTAAACTGACCATTTTTAGCAAGTCTTAATTTATATGAAGTTTTAACAGTTTTATTAAAAAAACACTGCAGGTTTTTACAACCAGAAAAGTAAATTAAATTTTGATATCTCTACGTCAGTTCACTGAGGTTAATGGTTACAAAAAATCCTTCACTTAACTAGTATCTGTTAAACTTTGAGGGCCTTTAAAACTTCATTTGAAATGAGTTTCATAAGAGTTTGGAATATTCACATTTATAACATTGTCATAAAACTAAATATTACAGTGACATATTGAGGAAAGATAGAATGGATATATTCAATATTATTTAACAAGGTACACATGGTGGACATATTGGATTTTTATTATAGAAGTGATAGCGGGGAATAATATGGAGTAAAAGGAAATGATACTAGGGAACATCAATCCCCCCTTTTTGGGGGAAAATTATCTAAGTGACTTTTTTTTCTTTTTTATCTCCAGTATTCATGCATAGTCCTTAAAATGTTCTGGTCTTCTGCTAAGTCTTCATCTTCTAATGGTAGTTGGTTCTGTGGAATATGTTGAGTGTGAAAGTAGTGTTGCATTATGAGATGGAACCACTGATTCTGGTAATGGAGGCCTGACTACTGTCGTCTGGCAACCAAAGGAGGTTGGTACTGAGAGCAATAATAGATTTGCCTGGATTATTGTAGGCAACTTCTCTGTTAGCATAGGTAGGTACCAGTTGATCAGTATCATTTCTAGTGGTTGCTGGGGCTGATTTCCATTCTGTATGATCTTGTACCTTGTTGCACGCTGATCCTTGAATGTTATATAGTATCACCATCAATCTGTCTGTCATTTTATATCTTCAATTCCTAGTAATTTATTAAAGATTAAGTATAAGTGAATATTTTAAAGTATAGTAACTATTTCCTAATATTCTCATTACAGTGAAATGTCTTAATTATTTTCACTGAAGGCAATTAAGGCTTATCTATCAGAGCTACTGAACAGATTTTATTTTTTTATAGTTTGATGGCTGTCATCTCTTTCCACTTAAAACTGAGCACATATCCCTTATGGCTAAAGGGTGTAGCACCATTCCTGTTCAAAAGAGGAGGAATAAAAAGCTCTCACAAATTATTCAAAGTTATTAATATTCAATCAGTTTAATATTAAATATTTTGCTTTTAATTTTTCTTCATCATTTATAGATGACATATTTCAGAGACCTAAAACTTCTTGAAGACACCAAATAAATATTTGAAAAAGAAAATAAATGTATTTTTCCTAATAATTGTAGTATAAGTTGATAAGCAGGGTGTAATGTATGTACAAAAATTCGTAATGGATTTATTTTTTAAACTATAGCTGACATATGCTGTCAAAAATCATTTTAAACATACCAACTTTCATTTGAAACAAAGAAAAGATGGCTGAAATGCTTGACAATCTCCTCATAGCTGAAGTGGAGATATAAGACAAAGGAGACATGATTTAAGGTAGGATACTCAGAATATCATGGACAGGTCACATTAACAATGAGGAAACTTTAAAGAAAATAAGAACAATATGAACACTTATATGTACAATCAGAAAGAGTCAGTTGAAATTTTTGGAGCACACAATGAGGAAAGAAAGCTTGGAGAATTCAACACTCACAAGACATATTGAAAAAAGGTGCAGAGGGAAACAGTAATAATGAGCTGCTGTGATAGGATTGCAGAACAAGGAAAACACGTTAGTAAAAACTCAAAATTTAGAGTAAAAATGTTTGTGAAGAGACCTGATTGGCCATATTCTAAAGGGACATGACACATAAAAGAAGAATAATAAATGAATCATGGCAAACCCTTGTTGAGTTATTTTGATTTCAAAGTTGATGGCAAACCTCACATAATTTTCAAAATTGAGGTGAATTAAGATCATAGTAAAGTTTAAGGATTAAATAGAGCCTAGTTAATCAGCTGATAACAATCTGCAAAGAGGATTTTTCAGGCTATTCAGAAAAGTGAGAATGACAATGCAATAAGCCAAGAAAACTATGGCATCAAGCTTTTTATATGTGAGGAGTTTTCTATATAAAATCTTTACGGTAAGATATATAATGGAACTGAAAGCTATGTTCTAATGTAATATAAGAAGAAAAGAATATTAGTCATGAGTGACTCTTACATTTTGGTGTGTTTTATGGGAAATGATAAAAGAATAAAATAAAGAGTTGTTAAGAGAAACCAAAATACAACTGGAAAAATAGTGTCTTAAATATAACAATGATGATTTTGATATCATTCAAAAAAATATATGGAAAATGAAGATGAAGCCATTGATGATGATAATGCTGATGAAATGGGTCAATTAATGATAATAATTAATTAAGCTATTCGTTAAATCAATATCAATGTACTATCTATATTTTTAACTGAATTCTTTTTGTATATTGTTAATGAAGGTGAAAGTGAAAAATATCAAAGATCCTGCTGGAGAGATGCAGAAATTGTTGAATATGAAACTGGGAATAATAAACATAATCAATAGAGCCATTTGGAACATTCTATAAATTTTATTAATCTAAATATTTTCAAATGAAAATAAAAACCTGGTGCTGGTAGTCTTTGGAATTCATTGTTTTATAAGAATTCATTATATTTAAATAAATATAGCAACAAAAATATTAAGAAACATAAGATAAATCATAAAGTATTAATAATAATAATAATAGTAATAATATGCAGTGAAGATGATTTAGATTATAATTGTTTTCTGAAGTCATGAGATAAAATATTTTTATAGTTCCTTGTATTTTTTCAGTCACTGATGTTTTTCAATTAATCTTTCAGCAGATAAGTTCTTTGGTCTTCTATATTGTATTATCTGGTCTTTAAAGTTTGATTGTACTTTTTTTTGTCATTTTTTATTTTCTTCTCTCTGAATTATACATTTTAATATCCAGTATTAGACAAAGGTTGTATAAATATATCATAAATTATATTTTTGCAGATATTTGATTTAAGACACAAGTATAAACTCATGTTATATTTGCAATTTGAAGCCATACACATAAAAATAATGCAGATATTTTTCATGAAATATTTATTTTCAACTTATATCATTTTTTGGCCTTTTTCCAGAGTATGCTGCAATTGGAGCTTCTTTAAAATTTCTTCTATTTTTTTTTTATTATTATTGTTTTATTCCTTTGATTTCTGGTGAATACTCATTTCTTTCCAGGTCCTGACCAGAAATCTAAGGTCAGAAATGCCATCATGGTATTTTCCACTGAGCAGTTTCGAAAAAAAAAAAAAAAAAAAATTGCACATATTTCAGATAGATAAAGCCCTTTGTAAGGTATGGGCTGTACTTGCGAGTAAATTTTTTTGTATTTCTTTAAGGCATGGGCTATCAGGGATCCCTTCAATGAGTTTGTTGGAACCTTTTCCAGTCAATCCGAGGGCTCCAACTACAACTGGAATTGTTAAAGTCCTCATGTGCCACATTTTTGAGATTTTGATTTCAAGGTCCTTGTATTTTGATAGCTTTTTGAAGATCTTCAAAGATACACTGCAGTCTGCAGTGACTGCAATGTCAATAAGGAAGCACAATTTTCTTTGCAGTCTCTAATTACAATGTCAGTGATTAGCTGTGATTGTTCCATCTGTGTGTATTGTAAAATCACATAAAATTTTTTACAGGTCCTGTCTCTGTAACTGGGTCTGGGTGGGGGTCATACCAATTTCTTCCAGTTTCCTTTCCATAAGTGTTGCAGATTTTCCCGTGTAGATATTGGACCACAATGTGATGCCGTGTTATTATTCATTATTATTATTATTATTATTATTATTATTATCATTATTATTATTATTAATTTTGTTTTCCTGGATTGTATTTAGTGAAATTGATATGAAAAAGGAGTTTGATAAGGATTGTACAAAAGTGTCATAAATTATTTTACAGATATTTCACTCCCCCACCAAAAAGAATAAAGATGTCATATCTTTGCAATTTGAAGGCAGCATACATAGTGGTTAAAAGGGAAAATGCTGTTCTCTTCCATAACAATGCAAATCTGCATATGACAAGCATAAGAGAAAGAAGCAGTACGGAACTCAGTTGATCTGTTCTATTCCATCCACCATATCCACATAACTTTGCATCAATTAATTATTACATTATTTTTATCATTCAAAAATGCTTTCATAGGAATGTTCCCTCATAAAAATACATTAAAAAAAAACATTGAAGGACTGCCTGTTATGTGGCAACAAGACAGTGCAAATAATAGTGAATATATAATTGAATAAAATATAATTGTACTTTATTTTTTGGAAGAATAAATTTGATAAATAAATAAAAACATTAATGGTTCGCCCTAATAACTTTCAACTGACATATTCTTTGGTTTTTCCTTTGAGGTATGTTGCATCCAAGAGTCATTAAAACCTGCTCTATTCTTTTCTGTTATTTTTCTTTTTGTTTTTCTGAATTGTAATTTGTGAAATGGATATGAAAAAACATTTTCATGTCCAGATTCTGATATGTCATGTAGAAAAGCATTATTTTATTTTATTTATTTTTATAGACGTTTCACTTGCAGCAAATGTACAAAGACATATCTTGGCAATTTGAAGACCTAAGCATAAAAACAATTTGGATATTGTTCCTGAAATCAGATTAAGTTATCTCAGTGGTCTACTGAGTTGTTCATTCATGATCACAGATCAAACATTTTTTTGTTTTGGCTATTAAGTCCTTGTGCAGTAAGTCAAGGTTGGGTTTAATCATGCAATAAAATATGATACCATAAGGAAGTTGTCCTATTGTCTGCTTGAATGTTTTTAAATAGTTCCATTCTGTCCAAAATCCTTTTATCGTATATTGTTCTGTGTATTGTTTTAGATGACGGGAATAATAATATTTTGTCTTAGTTAAAAAAAAAAAATAAAGGAAATAATTGATGTTTATTTATGCAAAATTGCTGACTTTATTATAGTTATCAGTAAAATGATGGAAATATTAAGCAAAATAAAAAATTTATTTTTGTGCCATTTTTGCATCTAGACGAAAAGTGACAGGGTATTATTAATGTCACCTTTGTTAAGTGAAGGTTCAGATCATTTCAGTTCTTTTTTAAATGATATTTCTTATAAGAAGATAAGGTCATGTGCAGGCAAAAAGATTTGTAGATAAAGGAAAATCAGATGCTTATAAAATTTAAGTAGCAAAACAGACAAGAAAGATTCTTTTTCTAAAGTGCTGTTTCCTTTCAAGATGTGGACAATCATGACTCTCCAAAATCTCTTGTAGATGTTAGCATTGTTTGTATCTTTGCCAAACCTCCTTCATCTTGTTATGCCATTCATTCAAATAAGCTTATCAGATAGCTGGCTCACTGCCTTCCCCAGTTGATCTTGCACTTGATATGTGATTAATATGATGTGTCAAATTATTCAAGTTCCTATTGCAACAGATGTCTCTTTGTCTCTGCTAGTAATGAGTGCAAGCATGTCCTTAATGAAACATACTGTTTGCTCATAGAATAAAACAAAATGTAGCATCTTACAAATCTGGTTCTAGAGATTATTGGTGGCTCCGTAAGAGTTTTCTGAACAACAGCAAATCATCAATCCCTCCTCTATTCAATCAATTCAAAGTCCTGACATCTATAGCAAATAAGGTTGAATGCTTTGCTCAGAAATTCTCTTCAAACTCAACACTTGACTCATTTGGCATAACCACACCTAATTCCCTACCCCAGAATGGAATGATATAAGCATAACCCTACCAGTAGTCTCAGACATCATTTCTAAATTAGCCTCCCATAAGGCAAGTGGAGGTGACAGTATTACAAGATGAGTGTTATATTTAATCTAATTATATCTATCAAATTGTGAAATGAAGGATCAACAATGTAATCAACCTGAACTTGGTATCTTGACTTCAGTCATTTTCTCACAAATATTTTCATGGTAACTGCACTGACAAGCTTTTTCCCCCAGTGTGCTGACTCCATGAATTTAAGTATGCTATTAGACTGGCATCTAGGTCCCACCTTTTTTTACTGTTGAAATAATTAAATGTAACTGCCACTTTTACTCCAACAGTTTCTTTTCTTGCACTTCCTGACAGTGGAACTCCCTTCCCCTTACTTGCTTCCCTGACAACTACAATCTTCAAAAATTTAAATTCAATGTCAATCACCATTTTCTGTTGTCTTGAACCCATTTCATCTTTTATCCTTTCCTCAATCCCCTATTGTACCCATTCTTTTCTCTCACTTTCACTCTCTGTAACACCCTGCATACTAGTGGCATTCCTGCCTTGCTTGGGGTGAAATGCTTAAAAAATATCCAAGAAATATCAATTTTTTCTTATTCTGAGTAAGAAAAATAAAATTATTCTTTATATTCATAACACTGAACAGAACAGGTGAGCAATGTGGACGTTTTAAGGAATATATTGACTACAAGGAAACTTATACTTACAATCAGAAAGAGACAAAATTTGTGAAATTTAAAACTCACAAGAACTATAAGAAGCAGAAGAAACAGCAAGTAAGTAATCTAATGAATCTGTATGTGTTATAATCAAGCATTATCCCAGGCACTGTTTTTTATCAAATAATATCAAGGAGGCATATTGGAGTAATGTATAGCAGCTTGCATTGAGGAATTGGAGAGCCGAGTTTGAAGTCAAGTCAAATCCATTAAATTCACTTGATATGTGATTAATATGATGTGTCAATATATGATATATATATATATATATATATATATATATATATATATATATATATATATATATATATATATTATGGAATTGATTAAGTCCAACAATTATACCTTGGGAAAGGTATGAATCCTCTTCTTCCCACACCAGCTATGGGTAAATAGCAGGACAGACCGGGTTCTATAACCTTGGATGGCAGCTAGTCTACTGTAGAAAGAAATGGCAACCTACTGCATGAAAAAATCTGCCTCGTCAGTCATGTATCAAAAGCATGTATCACCTAAGCATGTATCATGCATGGCACATAACTGACTGATCAGAAGGTCTGTATATAATCAAGTATTATCCCTGGCACTGTAGATTGTGTCCAAAGCAGGTTTATTTAACATGGCATTTTTCTCACAAGTACCACAATCACACAAAGAAGCATAATTTTTGCTGGCTTATGAAGAGGTTAGTATCAGGAGTTCATAATCTATAGGCAGTCTGTAGTCACCATACACAACAGTGTCAACAGATGGTAGAATAATTAAAATGGTAATGTTATTTGTTTCCTTAAAAGGAAACAAATGGCATTCATTGACTGAGCTTCCAGTATTGCTTTTAGTTGAAATTTATAAAAACTTTCTCTGAAACAATAAGCTGCTATCATTCTTTTCAGTATTGATGGAGACATTCCTTCCCCATCTTTTATTGGAAATACTATCTCAACATCTTGATTATGTCATTATTTTCTCTTTGAGGTACATGTGATATCCATTTTAGTTGTTGCTGCTGTTGGTAGTCATTAAGCGATGTGTATTCTATTATTTGGTACAGTTCTTTGTGATACTTTAGTGCCAGTTGAAAATGTTCAAAGAGGGATGGTCTTTGCCATGACCCTCAAACTTCACTCACACAAAGCATTTTTCTCCATTGATCTTAGGAAGTTGTTGCATACAGCTGGCAGTTTAGATATTTCTGGATGAAGTTTGGCATCATACTTGGCATCCATATATAAGAACATGACTCATGTTTTCAGGTGGATGTTTTTGTTTTTTAGCAATTTGTGGTGTAGAGTAAAACTATCTCTGGTTCAGCCTATTCTATGTTTGATCTCCTTTTCTCCAATATAAAACTGGTCAATATACTGACGTATTTGAAGTATTTATTATTTACTAATTTTGCATCCGAAATTTTTATAATGGATTTAGGGTATGTGCCATCACTGCTTTAATTCCAGTTCAAGACCATATTTTCTATTTTGGAAAGGTTTATGAATCTCATTTCTTGGAGTACTTGACACAGGATGTTGATTTTCTGTTGAAGATCATTTTTATCCCAACATTGACATTAGCATAGCTGACTTCATAATCAGTACATAGGAAGGAAAGCAGGATCATTGTCTTCTATTGGCTGCCTCATTTGGTATGGAATAGTTAGTGTCCATCTCATTACATCTATTTTTGTAAATGCCTTTTCTAGGAAGAGATTAAATAGACTAGAGCTCTCATTTCCTCTTTGCCATACTCTTGCTGATCCTTGAAAATTTTCTGTATTGAGATCCTTGTTAGACATGTGTGATTCTGTGAATTGATACAGTTCCCCTTCTAGATTGATGCATACAGAGGGGATTCAAAGTGTGGTAGGTAGTTTGTTATGGTCCAGTTCCTTGTACCACAGTGATAGTCCAAGGTAGAATGAATAAAGAAGAACACAAACACAGGTATGGAATAACACAGACATATTACAAACAGGAATATATACAGAGAAGTAGAAGTGTTAGTCTGAACAATCAGATTTAGTAGAGAGAACAATGTAGTCTCGACCAGTATCACTATTCCAATGTCTTGCAGTAATTATCTGAACGCAACTCTGTTTCGGACTGCCCCTGACTTGACATTTGACTCGACTTGAACTACTGACGACATTCAGTCACCCCCCCACCCCACGAGGGTGTTATGTGGCACAAGGCCTTTTTAACGTGGGCATTTCGAGCCCGTGGGCTCGGACAAAAATATGCCCATTGAACCCATATAAACGGGTTCAGGGCTGGTTTACCTCCCCGGAAGAGACACCGCCCTTCGGCGGAACCTCTTTTGGGTTCCTCCCGTCCGTAGGAAGAGAGTTTAACCGAACAGTCGGTTCAGACTTGAACGACTGACGATATTCAGTCACCCCCTACAAAGGGTGTCATGTGGCACAAGGCCTTTTTAACATGGGCATTCCCGAGCCATTAGGCTTGGCCAAAAAATAGCCCATTTGAACCCGTATAAACGGGTTCAGGGCCGGTTTTACCACGCCGAAGGAGATTCCGCCCTTTGGCGTAGCCTGCTTCGGGTTCCTCCCGCTCGTAGGAAGAGAGTTTAACCGAATAGTCGGTTCAGACTTGAACGACTGATGATATTCAGTCACCCCACCACGAGGGTGTCATGTGGCGCAAGGCCTTTTTAACGTGGGCAATTCCCAAGCCATTAGGCTCGGCCAAAAAAAATAGCCCTTTTGAACATGTATAAATGGGTTCAGGGCGGTTTTACCTCCCCAAAGGAGACTCGTAGCCTCCTTCAGGTTCCTCCGCCCGTAGGAAGAGAGTTGAACCGAACAGTCGGTTCAGAGGTGAACGACTGACGATATTCAGTCCCCCCGAGGGTGTCATGTGGCACAAGGCCTTTTTAACGTGGGCATTCCCGAGCCATTAGGCTCGGCAAAAAATACCCATTTGGTATAAACGGGTTCAGGGCCGGTTTACCTCCCGAAGGAGACTCCGACTAGCCTCCTTCCGGGTTCCTACTCCCGTAGGAGAGTTGAACCGAACAGTCAGTTCAGAGGTGAACGACTGACTCTTGCCCTACTCCTGAGGCGCAGTATTTATTAAGTATGGAATAGTCCATTATTATTATTATGGGTAAGATCCCATAACATAGTTGCTAATGGATGAGAAGGAGAAGTCTCTATCGATTTGATCATATGCTGCTGTGAGGTAGACTAAGTAGGTAAACCATTTCCTATTAATGAGGTAACCCATTTCTTGGATTTGTTTAATGACATATGTTACTTCCCTTAGGAGAACAAAAACCAGAATTGGTTTTGAGGAGTTTTCTTTCATAAAACAATAAGAACACAGCCAACATGATAATCCTTAATACTTCCACTATAATGGGCCCAACAGAGATACCTCTGTATGTGTGTGGGTCTTGAGAGCTACCTTTCTCTTGTCATATGAGAGAAAAACTACTTTTTGGGTTTGCATCTTTGATTCCAAATTTCTTTAATAAAATACAGAAACTTGTTACTGAATTCAGGGACAAAGTAAGCTAGTTACAAAAGTTCTGACTCAATGTTGAGTGATGATTTATTATTCCTTGGTTTTTAAAAAGTTTTCTTAATTTCCATATCAGTAGGCTCATTATTTTATGTTTATGTTTGGGGATGGACTTTGTAATGTTTGGATGAATACTTGTCTATGTTCTTCTGTGGATATCTTAAGTTTACTGGGGTCAGAACTGAAATGTGATTCAAAGTGTTTTGTGAGTCCACGACATTTCTTCTGTAGCTGTTTGAAGTGCAGAATATGAATTTTTCACTTTTCTCTAGATTTTAACACATTTTCTATGCTGTTTGGCTTTGCTAAATTAATTTCCAATTTTTTGAAGAGACTATTTTCTCAAAGAATTAACTAGTTTTTTATTTCCTTTTTTTAAATGTTTTGGCATGTTCCCTTCTATTTTTTACCACTTCTATGTTTTTTTTTTATTAATTTTTTAAACTCAGGTTTGTTGGGCCATGTGTGCTTCTTTTTCCTTCTAGATATTCTTGGAATGGTCTCCTGTACTTTAGCAAATGTGGCTATTATACCAATGCAATGAGAGATAAATATGGTAGAAAGATTTATTCATCCATTTGAATTTCCTTCATTGTGGGCAGTATAGTATCCATGATATAACACTGTAGTTCATGTAGAGAATGGAATAGATGAAAGGAAAAGGAAGGAAAAACATGGCTTGTTCTCAGAGAGACATTTCTATCACTAAGACATACACAAAACCATTTATAAAGATGTCCCATGAAGAGAATAATATATCACATCTATCTACAGAGCAATGCAGAGTTTAAGGAGAAACAAAAAGGAAGCATATATATATATATATATAAAAGCACATAAACAGACACACACATATATATAAACACACACAAGCGTATATATATATATATATATATATATATATATATATATAAAAGCACAAAAACACACATAAATATATAAACACACACAAGCATATATATATATATATATATATATACAAACATGCACATGGACACACCCAAATATATATATATATATATATATATATATATATATATATATATATATTATGGAATTGATTAAGTCCAACAATTATTCAATATATTTTCTATATCTATAAAAATAACGTATAAACATAAAATATATTAAATATATGTGTTTATATATATATATATATATATATATATATATATAAACACACACATACATATATATACACACATATATATGTGTATATATATATATATATATATGTATATATATACATATGCACACACATATAGATGTATATACACACATATAAATGTATATATATATACACACACACACACATATATATATATACACACATATATACACACACACACATATATATATATATATATATATATATATATATATATACACACAAATATATATACACACACACACACACACACACACATATATATACATATAACAGGCAGATTGGTGATATTCATTATTCCTTTTAGCGACTTAGAAGTTTGTTTTATTTTTATTTTTTATCCTCAGCTGAATCACTAAGTGGAACAATTTCTACAAAGCAGTCTTGCTTACAGGAGATATTTTTCTAGTCTTTTCATCAAAAGAGCCATATTATTATTATTATTATTAATTTTTTTTCTTTTCAAAATTCTTTTCTCTTTTTGATTGGTTCGTATCTTTTTTTATTCAAAAATGCTTCTTTATCTTTTACAGGTTGTGAGAAAAAAAAGCAAAAAGAAATCCATTTAAAGTCAAAATATAGAATACCAAAGTGAGTTATTGAAGAATAATTTCAGCAATTTTTCGATGCAAGTCAGACATCTATAGCAATTGTTTAAGTGCTCTCACAATCGAAGGCTGAACATTATATATATATATATATATATATATATATATATATATATATATATATATATATATATATATATATATATATATATATATATATATATATAGATAGAGAGATAGATATATATATATTTATAAATATATATATCTATATATATATATATATCTATATATATATATATATATATATATATATATATATATATAAAATATATATATATGCTTTTGTTTTCAATAATGTACACATATGCATGAAGAAACATTTAAACATATTTAGTAAATTCACACTCATCTATATATACATATTGGTATATATACAT
Organism: Acanthosepion pharaonis; assembly: GCA_903632075.3. Lineage (NCBI taxonomy): Eukaryota > Metazoa > Mollusca > Cephalopoda > Sepiida > Sepiidae > Acanthosepion > Acanthosepion pharaonis. The sequence goes on from CAHIKZ030005533.1 coordinate 2,316,859, forward strand.
TTTTTTTCTAAATATCCCTTCATCCAACTACATAAACACTAACAAATGAAGCATCAAAATATACATTTAGTACATACATATGCACACACACCTTACAACAGTTTCTTGCTTAAAGGGATGTCCAACAAGATTGTTCGGTAGACCATTATATAGCAATATTATATTGATCCTCATGGTTACCCCTCTTCTTTTGTGGTAGACTAAGCCAAATATCTAAAGTACCCTACCAAAGGGTAGGTACTTTAGTAAGCTAGTCAAGCAGGCCATTACTACAGCCAAGTGCATTTCATCATCAGATTGCCCCACACACTTTAACCCTAATACTCAATTAAGATCAGCTGTGTAAATGCCCCTGGGGAGATTGACAAATGTTAATGATTACAGAGCTAGTCTTTTATTAAAGTATAATGAGTTTGAAAATTATGAGCTCCAGAATTATGACCTTGTGCCTTAATAATCTAAGTTTCATAAATAACGAGTTGAAAGTGAACTAGTAATTTAGTGCTTTCCTAGATATTTGATTTTTAAATGTGCTCCCTAATTGTAACCTTGTCTCAGACTTAGCTAAGCTTATTAAATACCTTTGGATACCTCTTCCTAGTGTAATGGATAGTGAGCAAGTCTTTACTTCTGTGCAGTTAGTTACATGCTCCACTATTCTAGCCTACGAAGCTAAGTTTAATAATTATACTTGGGTATATCTCCCAATGGTTATATTTAGTGAGCAAATCTTTTATTAGCGAGTGCTCCAAAGGTGTAGTCTTCTGCCAGACTAAGCAAAGCTTAGTAATCGCCTTGAGGACCTCTGCATATAGTAATATTTAGTATGATGAATTTTCTAATATATTTCTTGTATAATGAATTTAATTCTTACTGTGTGATCCACAATTTTAGCCTTATGCCAAACTAAGCTAGGCTTATTAAATACGCATAAGTCTTGACAGTGAGCTTGTCTTTGACTTCTGTGGAGTGTGTTTTTATTCTGTGGATCCAGAATTTTAACTTTCTATATAGTAAAAGTTAGTATGGTCAGTTATCTCTTCTTTTAATATTGTGTAGTTAGTCTTATTCTTATTTTGCGCTCTACAGTTTTAGCCTTGTGCCAAACAAATGGCATCTTAGAAAATACACTTGAGTACTTCTACACTAGTTTTTTACTACTTTGAAAGTGAATTTCATTCTTGCTGTGTCCTCCTAACTTTCAGCCCTGTGCCATACTAAGTTAAGCATTTGCAATTTTGACTTATAATAAACAAAAAGATATATCGACATTTTTACTCACTGTCCTCCTGTAATTCATGCTTTGCTTTTGTTATCACGTGTATATATGCACAAAAATCCATTAAGTATCAGTGAAGACTTAAAAAGAAAATAGCTAAAATTTGTCATAGCATCCAAACACCCTTTTCTGACAATGTTAGATGTACGAGAGAATGCATTTACATGAATGCAAGTGTAAAAACGTTCTTAGAAAGGTAAGAAGTTAAGTAAGTTTTTATATTCTACATTTATACATATAAACAAATATATATCTATATATCAGTATCTACTACAATGTCAGGCATACATTCTTAGAGTTACCCATATAAGTAAATATGAGTAAAACTTTTTATTGTAATATTCTTATGATGGTCTATCAATCGATATGCACTCACACACATATTTTTAATCCAGAGCATATAGGATATCATTCATATATATATATATATATATATATATATATATATATATATATATATAGTGCACATGTTAGGAGGATACACAGTCAGGAACAGAAGAGGAGAAATGAAACAAAATGGAAAAGCTTTATATTGACAATAAGTTTTACCTTTGTTATGTAAGTGTCTTCAGGTCAGGATGAGAGACAAATCTGTCATTCATTCTGAAGATGATGCAAAAAGTGGGCAGAAAGAAGTCGGAACAAAAACACAAAGAATAGATTTGTCTTTCATTCTGTCCTGAAGATACTTACCTAATGAAGTTGAAACATGTCAATAAAAAGCTTTTCCACTTTGCTTCAAAATCTTCTACTCAAATCAAGTTCTAGCTACTGACAACTTTTGCATTGTAAAAACTTTAAAATTTCCCTTCTGCTCTGTTGTGTGATGAAAGCTTGGGGGTAGAATCTCTGATGCCAAATCAGTCAGGTTTTGATCCTGGCTTGAAGCAATCAGATATCTAGTCACACTGATGAGCTGTAATACAGCAAAACAGTCTGTTTGTGAATGACTATTTATGCTCTTGAAATAATTTGATTGAGCACTCAGAGAGGAAGGGGTGATTTTATAATCAGTGACTGCTGCTGCTGCTAATGCAATGCTCTTCTACTCAAATTGAACTCTCCTAGCTACTGATGTCTTTTGCATAGTAAAAACATTAAAATTACCCTTCTGCTTTCCCATGTGGTGATAGCTTGTGGGTAGAATCTCTGACTAATGCCAAAACGGTCAAGTTTTGATCCCGGCTTGAAGCAATCAGATGTCTAGCCACACTGAAGAGCTGTGATACAGTGAAACAGTTGGTCTGTGTATGATTTATATATATATATATATATATATATATATATATATATATATATATATATATATATATATATATATATATATATATATATATATATATATACATATATATATATATATATATATATATATATATATATATATATATATATATATATATATATATATATATATATATATATATATATCAGGTCTGATGGCCAAATTGTCACCATTTTATATTTTTACTTTTATACATGTATATTTGTTTGTTTTGGATTTTATTGACTGTACAGTATAATAGGGTCAGTAGGACAACATTTGTGAGGAAAAAGTGTGTCATGATGAAATTCACTTTGACAAAAATTGGGAAACACCATGTTGTATGGCTTGGCATTTATGGCAGAAGCTCCAATATGAACATTTCAGTGTGTATGTCTGCAATGAGAGTGCTAAGGATTTGGAAAGAGTTGGATGAGTCTAATGATGATTATGAAGGTACAGTAGCTCAGAAAACTCACTCTGATCATTCTGATAAGAAAAGATCACCCAAATTTGTCGGTGAGGACTTCACTGAACACAGGGCCTATATAAAGTTCCTTCAAGAGGTAGTGATGCCCTGAGTCAAGAGGATGGCTTCTGGAAGACCCTATAACTGCCAACATGATTCCGCACCATGCCACACAAGCAAAAAAAAAAACAAAAAAAACAAACAGCCATGGCTGTCAGATAATTTCTGTGACCACATCACCACTAACTTCCCAGGCTGCAAACCTCTTGATTATTATACATAGGATATAGTTCAGTGAAAGACCAACAAATCTCCTTGTTCCACACAAAAATGAACTGAAGGCAAGGATTATTGCAGCATTCACCAACTTAAACAAGGAGACCATCCAGAAGAGTTGCTGTAAATTCCAAAGATGTCTGGAGGGTGTGGTTGAAGCCAATGGCAATTCCATTGAACAAATTTAGTCTTTAGTATTTCAAGATATTTTTGTGTAATTTTAGTAAATATACCTGTTAAAATGAGATGTCAGTGTTATTTTCATTTTTTTTTTATCCATCGCCCCATGTTTGTTTGTGTGTGTGTATATATATATATATATATATATATATATATACTTGACTCTTCCGTCAAGCAGATCAGTTCTTAGGAAACCGACAGCCCGACACCGGCACATGAGATTTGATTATAGTGGTGAAGGCCTTGTGCAGGACCATCCATACTTTTTGATGGCCTGAATACAGAGACCTGGTGCACTAAGTGCCACAAGGTCTCTAATCGAACCTCTGCAGGCTTTGAATTCAGAGTTTTCCTTCTTATAGACCAGTTGCCATCCAAGGCTATAGAACCCAGTCTGTCCTGCTATAGCTGGAGGGCGAAGAAGAGGATTCATACCTTTCCCAAGGGTATTAGCACATAAGTGAATTTAATGGATTTGACTGGTATTCAAATTCGGCTTTCCGATCCCTCAATCCAAGCCCCTATCCATTATTCCACTGTGCCGCCTATGTATGTATATATATATGTATGTATATATGTGTAAGTATATATGTGTATATATATATATATATATATATATATATTGTATATATATATATTTTATATATATATGTTTTGCAAAACACAAACACAGACACACATAAATATGTATATATATATATTTTGCCATGGTGTGTATGTGTTTGTCTATGGACACAGATAAGTAGATTGATAGACCTGGATAGAGAAAATACTAATCCTAGAAATTTAATAGTGCATTTCAGAAAATTAATCTAATCGCACACACACGTGTGCAGACAAATAAATCTAAAGAGAGAGATAAACCCAAATGACATGACTGTAAACAATCAATATTTTATTAACAGATAAGGATTGTTGGCAGGTGTTTTTTTTTTTTTGTTTTTTTTACTATCAGTGTTCATTGGCATTATCATAAGTATATTAGTTTTAAATTATTTGTCTAATATTTATTACCTACAAGTGATGGTTGCTTTGTGAATATTCATTCATCTATTTACATCGTCCTCAGGAAGTTAGCATTCTTTTTTATTATCAAATGCTTACCAGTAGTCATTAGCATTCATAACATTTTATTTCTTGGTTTGTCTGTTTCTGATTAATTTTTTTTTAAATTGGAATGTGCCATCAGGACATAGATGATCAAGATTCTCCACAGCTTCTTTTTTTTTTGATATGTACAAATTACCATGATTCCTTGGGAAGATAGTAGAGCATTTTGTATCACATGAAGTTGTCGAACTGTTGCAGATGAGGTTGGTTAAGTACCACACTGCAATTTACACTTGGTGCAGATGGAGACAAGAACTTTAAAAAAAAAAACATGCATTCTACCTGTGGATTTTATGTGTATATTTTATATAAAGACTAACAACCCAAAAAAGAATTGAAAGAGAAAATTATACTCTGGTGGACACATTGATAGACAACTCTGAAAGAAAAGAAACTAAAAAACATTAGTGTATGACTCAGTGCATATGAATTAGTGGGCCATGTGGTTGACTTGACTATTAGCTGTCAGCCACTCAGGGAAAGAGATTTCTTCAGAGGGGATGACTTCTACCTATTATATTCTAGAGCAAAACCAGAAAGATAGAGTATATATCTTTCCATTTATAGTCATTGATATAATGGAATATGCATACACATGTGTTACCCCCTCCCTGCGGTGTGATTGGCTGGTGACGTCATAAATATCTACGGACGTGCAGGAGAGTCAGAAGAGTCAAGAGCCTTAGTCTGAGAGCTAAGTCTATAATGACGCCCATTGGAATATGTCATTGATCTACACTTCTTACCTGCGACTACGACATATACCAGTCGATTACTGCTACCGTATTCTACTTGGTCATAGTAGCCAAAACCACTTAGCTACTCTGTTCAAATATATCCCTTTCCGGGACATATCAGTCATGTACAGTGCCACCAACAGCATACTGTCAGAGAAGGTGGGGTAATACTTTCTCAACTTTTTGTATTGCTTTCTCCATGATTTTGAATTCACAATTGCCCCTACATATACAGACTGGCTGAAACTCTAGCTGTTGGTTTTGTTAAAAGTCCTCAAATGATGTGGCTTCTGTTACTTAGTACAGTTCTTTCTTTGCAGTTCTCTAGCACTAGTCTATGAGGCTTGAAGAACAGTCCTCTCAAACGTAAATGGTTTATATGCATTGAGCCATTTTCAATCATTGATCTGATAATGCAGTTGTATACACTTGGCAGTTTAGACGTTTCTGAATAGGTTAGCCAACATACAAGAATACTCGCATGGAAATCTCAATCTTATCAGGCTATTTAAGGGACATGACTTGAGTTCTTAGGTTAACGTTTTGGTTTTGTAGCATTTTGTGGCATGGGGTAAAACTACCCCTAGTGCAGCCTATTTTATGATCAGTTTCCTCACCTCCAATAGTAAAGTTGTTATAATTAATCCATAAACCCATGTATTTACCTTGTTTTGTATTTATTAATTCCATATCTATATCTATATGTTGGATTCCATGTAGGTGGCATCACTGATTTAAGTCTAATTCCAGATCATAGTTTCTTTTTTGCAAAGGTTTATTTTGACTCCTATTTCTTGGAAAACTTGGTAAGAAATGTTGCTATTTTTATTTATTTTATTTAATTTAATTTAGTTTTTTGTTCAAGATTATTATTATTTTAAGACATTTTTTATATCCATACATGTTTTTATAGATACAAATATTTAAGTAAATGCTCTGTTTATAAAAAACATTATTAATGACATTTACCAGCCTGTATGTCCGAGAGATTTTCATAGAAAATATGCATCCTGCAACAGGAATCGAACCTGTATCCTATACGTAGCCGTTATATAGCCTGACGTGCTTTTACTGATTGAGCCACAGAGGAGCGTTTCGGTTAGCAAGGTTGATTTTGCTGATTTTAAACTAAAATTCTCCATGATTTTCTCTCGTACATTCATATCTGCTTGATGCGTATCCAAATGTAAACAAATGACGTCACACATCATGAAATGGACAAAATCCGACAATTATTTTAAGACATTTTTATTATTATTCCAGCTATGAATACCTATCTCATCAGCATATCCCTCCTCATCATCAGTACACTGGCCTTGGGAGGGAAACCAGGAAATTTGTTATTAGTAGATTAATTTGTGACCGGTTTGGATGATTTTCTCAAAGATGAAAAAGAGACGCAATGGAGATGTGGTTCTACAGAAGGATGCTAAGGATATCATGGACCAAGCATGTGAGCAATGATGAGATTTTAGAGAGGTTGCAAAGGAGGAGAAGGTTTATACTTAAGATCAGAAAGAGACAGCTGAATTTTCTGGGACACATAATGAGGAAGGAGGGCCTGGAAAATATGATACACAAGGGGCAAATTTGATAGAAAGAGAGACAAGGAAAAACAGTGCGTGATGTACCTGACGAGCTTGAGCAGGTGGATGACAGAATGAAGGAAGCAGAGGGTAGAAACCTACTGAGAGCTGCAAGGGATAGAGGGAGGTGGAGAGCCATGATCACCCACGTCCTGAAAGGACACGGCACAAAAAAGAAAAAGATTAATTTGGGATGTAGTGTGGAATATTTAAATGATCAGTGATATTGTGTTAGGACTTTATGGCTGGCCACTCATATAGGAATATTCTTGTCTGCTTAGATTGTGTGCTACACCCTATTGTAAATTCCTGTTCATGCACATTTGCATTTGTTCAACAGCCAAAGAGCCAACATGTGATTTATACTGCAACTATGCTGAGCAGAACTTAGTTATAGTTACTGAAAGATAGTGCATAATCTCATGCAAGTTCATTGATACACTCAAACCCTCAGTCATGGTGACTTGTGACTTTGTGTAAACATAATCATCAATGGAATTGGAACAGATCTGTCACCCAATTTTACTCACAAGACTTGGGTCAAACAGTAGTTAGTTTTTACCTACATACCAATATTGCCGTATGCTTGTTTAATCTTCCCAGACTGATATTTTCAAGAAGTCACCTCAATAATAAATCAATCATGGTGACATTTGAACCTAGACCTTATGGTTTAAATGCTAACTAGTCAGCCATGCACCCACTATGGATTTATTCTTTTGCTAAAACACCTAATTGCTTGCATACGCTTTAAAAAAAAAAAAAGTCTGCATAATTACACTGACAATGTTACATCCTGATGATTAAAATATTTCTGTTTAATATTTTTCCCCTCTTAGCCACAGATAGAATCAATACCCGGGTCTATTTTGAAATTACACTCAGATGACATATTAAGAATGTAGAGTTGAAAACGAAAGTAAATTTTAAGACTAAGTGCAGTTTATGATTTTGTAATAGACATTATTTCCAAATAATGTCAATTTATGCCATGATATACATAGATAATAAATGTGTGAACCAGAAAAATGGTTCCTATTTTAAAGTGATGCCAAAATCATAACTGTATGCAATTAGATGACATTTGTGTAAATTATAAAACTATATCGTTTGACTGCTATAGTTTAAATGTCCACCATTGATCATGGCAGTTTCCCTGTCATAAAATAAAATATTCTCTAGTCTGACATTTTCTGCTAGAAAAATTGTAGATTGAAATATAAACTAAAATATTTACAATTTTTTGAAAATTCTGCATTCTTGTTTCTCTTAGTAGATCTGTGTGCTGATATTTACAAAAGGTTAAGAGGCTTAGTTTGTGTGTTAAAGTATATTTTTGTCATCCACAGAGTTCTATGCCAAAGTCCATGGTATTTGGACATGAAAAAGAAAGTGCTTAACCTAATGCCACTTCCTTTGAAGTATTCTCTGCTGTTTGCATGCAAGATCACAATATGTGTTGCAATACAATGGGGACCATGGAAAATTCATAAGTACATTTGGCTTGCATGAAAGATTTTCAAGTTGCCTAAATATTTGGGTCATATATCCTATTGGCAAAAAAGAAATCTGCCAAACCTCTTTCTTTCTCTTTTATATACCATATCCTTTGATGAATACATTGTCAGTCATAGCTCTCGCAATTTATATAATTATATCATTTGTTATTAGTAGGCAAATTTCAATCTGTATAGGAATGACTTCTAAAAACCTCCCTTCCCCAAACTTATAGAAAAATCATGCCAATACATGCTGAGATTTCTTCCTAGCAAATAATTTAATTTAAAATTATCAGTCTCCTGTTTCTTTCCTTTGCATGTGGAGTCATATCAATATAGAGGTCACTTTAATAAGATTATGTCCAAAAGGGTTAAATTCATCGCACAAAAAATTTTTTTACCAAGATATATTTTTACCCTAAAATATGATCTGTTATCAGTTCCCAATGATGTATTTATGCAGATGACACTACCATTTACACCTACCATTTACACCTACCATATACACCTACCATCTCCACCTACCATTTACATCTGTCACAATAGCTAATCCATCAGAGCTGAAAAAGTAAATCTGGCTATTGCTCTTGTAAAGGACCTCCAATCAGTGGTTGACTGGGACAGGAAATGTCTTTTAAATTTTATTGACTCGAAAACGAAACTGCCCCCATTTAACAAACAAATAGAAACTTTTTTACCTGCCAAGAGCACTAGACGTCTGGAGAGCAACACACTGCGCCTTCTTGGTTTCATGTTTTCAACTGACTTGAAGTGGAGTGACTACATTGAATTAATAGCTGCATCTACTGCAAGGAAATTTGGTTCATTGTGTTGTGCCAGAAAAATTTTTCTTGTCAGAATCCATCTTGCACATTTACAACTGTACCATTCGTCCATGTAATAAATACTGCCACCATATTTGGTCTGGTGCTCTTTCTACATGTCTTAAGATTCATGACAAAATCTAAAGAAGAATCTGTAATGTATTTGATCCTGATGAATTGGCATCTCGTCTTTAGTCACTTTCTCACCAATCTGGCATGGCTTCTCTCTGTCTTTTCTACAAATATTTTCATGGAAACTGCTTTGACAAGCTTTTTTTTTCCTGGTGCCCTGAATACAGGAATTTAAGCATGCTACTAGATTGGCATCTATGTCCCACAAGTTAAAAAAATAGAAATATAACTTGGTAAAAAAAAAACTTGTGTGATACATTTAACCCTTTCAGATATAATCTCATTCTCCATATTTTTGTTTTTTCTTATCTTCAAGTCAGAATGCTAAAATCACTTGCCTGTACAACTTTTGTGCATTAACACCATTGTTAATTTGTGAACATTTTACATTATTACACTTGCTTTGTCTACTTTTGTCTTGCATATATACATTTTTCTTTTCTAAAAAACTTTCAGTCTGAAGACATGAATAGAAAAATAAATTATAAACAAGATGGATGTTTGTGGTTTTCTTGATTTATCATTATATTGAACTGTAACTTAGATTAAGCTCTCTTTGGATTAATGTCCTTGGAATTATCCTACCAATTACAAATTGGTATTATCTAATATTGATATACATATATATATCTATATATATATCTATATATATATATATATATATATATATATATATTTTTTTTTTTTTCATCCACAGACAGACTGTTTCCTGATCAGTGTGGCTAGACATCTGGTTGCCTCTAGCTAGGATTGAAGCCCAGCTGAATTGGCGTCAGTAGGAGAATCTACCCCAATCCGTTGGCACACATATGGCAGGGATGAAGGTGAATTTAAACATATTTATTTTTATATAAACACACCAGTGACTGAGAGAACTTGATTTGTTTTATTGAAGAGTATTACATTATTAGAAGTAGTAGTTGCTGTTTACAAACTCACACTTTCTCCCCAGAGAAGTTAACCGAAATAATTTTTCTGGAGCATATATATGTTTCATATAATTTTTACCCTGTTCTTTTCTTTCATTTGTTATTGTTTATTGAAATGTTTGTCAATTCTGTTTATTGGGCATTTCTGTCAATTACATTTAACCATGGCCAATTACTATACACAGGTTATACCACAAACCCATTTCTATAAAATGTGTAAATACTCACACACATATGTATAATATCAAAGTAATTGTGGTTCATAATTAAAAGAAAAGCTCTGGAATATAAGAAAAACTGTTACAAATAATGTTAAAATCAAAACAGAAAAAATCAAAATCAGTTGTTGAAAAACTCATGACAGTTATAGAATATCAAGCAGCCCACAATAATTTATTCATATATATCATATATAGAAGCTTACAGTCACATCATATTGAAACACTAGTCAGTATCTAGATGGGTGATGGTTTTGGGAATACCAGGTGTCGTAAGTTTGGATGTGCAGATGGCTTGGAATTATTAACTGGAAAGCAATTTCCGTGGTTTCGTTATATTCACTGATAACAAGTACACATAGGATGACGTACAAATCCACATATTCTCTCCACGGTTACAGTTTGTTTAGTAAGACTTGTATCACTAAATCATTATTATCTTAAAAAAAATATTTTTTTAGCATTTAAAAATATTTTAGCTTTAAATAATCGGCAAATGGTTGATAAGCTATAGAAAACAATCAATCATATGTAGTGCTAATCAAATATGTTTCTGCAGCAAATATTTTTTCAATGTCTTTATTAAAAATTATATATTGTGCTTAGCTTCTTGGATAATACTACCTGAAATCCCCACAATGAAAGTTATTCTCTGTAGTTTAATAAAGTTGGAAACTGCTGTAAATTATGTTAAAGTCAAAACAGAAAAAACAAAATAAGTGGTTGAAAGATTGATGAAGTTTATAGAACATCAAGCTGCCACTATTTACATTATTCAGACTATTGTCCTCATCTTTTTCGCCATATTTATTACAACATTTTGGCTATTTTATGCTCCGGCCCTCTTCAGGTGGTTGGAAAGTTGAACTGAACCCTTTATTTCGTTCACTGAGGTTGACTGTTCTAGTTCCATGAAATAAAGGGTTCAGTTCGACATTCCAACCACCTGAAGAAGGCTGAAGTGTACAGCGGCTGAAATGTTGTAATAAATATGGTGACAATGATGAGGACAATAGTCTGAATACTGTAATTAGTGTACATAATATGTCATCTCAGAAATATAGACAGTTATCAAGATATGAATATGATACATGATATATTAATCATATAGATATATACTGAAAATTTTACTAATGTATTTTACTTTATATATATATTTATATATACTGACCCCCTCCAAAAGTATTGGAATTGCAAGACCATTTACTTTTGTTGTTCCCTGAAGACATTTGGGTTTAAGATCAAAAGATAAATATGAGACAAGAGTTGAGAATTTCACCTTTTATTTCCTGGTATTTACATTTAGATGTATTGAACAGCTTAAAAAATACCACCATTTGTATCAGCTCATCCCGTTTTTAGGTGAGCAATGTAAAGAAACAAATAATCTTAATGTAAATAACATTTAATATTTGGTTGCATGATATTTGCTCACCATAACTGCAACAAGCCTTTGGCCCATTTATGTTACAAAGCTGTTGCATTCTTCATTTGTGATGCTTCCCCAGACTTTTAATGAAATGCATACTCTATTAGGTTATTGTCCAGTGATTGGCCAGTTTAAAACTGCCCACTTTCTTTCCCTGATGAAGTCCTTAGTTATGTTGGCAGTATTTTGGGGGTTATTTTCTTGTCGCATGATAAATGTCCACCTGATTAGTTTAGATACATTTCTCTGTAAATTAACAGACAAAATATTTCTGTAGATTTCTGAATTCCTTCTGCTGCTAATATCAGGAGTTACATCATCAATAAATATGAATGAGCTTGTCCTGGAAACAGCCATGCAAGCCCAAGCCAAGACACTGTCTCCATCATGCTTTACATATGAGCTTGTATGCTTTCAATCATAAGCAGACCCTTTCTTTCTCCACACTTTGGCCTTTCCATCACTTTGGTAGATATTAATCTGGTCTCATCAGTCCATAAAACATTCTTCCAGAACTTTTGTTGCTCATCTATGTATTTCCTTGCAAATTCCTTACTGCTGATGAGCGGTGAGCATCTTGTGGTATGGACTCTGTATTTCAGGTTTCAGAGTCTTCTTCAAACAGTGGATTGTGAAACCTTCATCTCTGCTCACTGGAGGTTAATGAAGTCAGTGACAGTTTCTTGTTGGGGGGGGTTCCTCACAGCTCTAACAAGGTTTCTGTCATCAACTGCCGTTTTTCTTGGCTGTCCTGTTCTATGTCTGTTGCTTAGTATGTCGATAGTTTCTTTCTTTTAAAGCACATTCCAAATTGCGGTGTTGGCTATGCCCAATGATTGTCCAATGGCTCTGATCAATTTTCTTTCTTTTCTCAACTTCAGAATGGCTTGCTTTTCTTTCATAAACAGCTCTTTCATCTTCATGTTGGTTTATCCATTTTTTTTAACAAGAAATACAGTTTTTTACAGTTTAAACCCAGAACTAAAATCAAGAGAAGTCATTCAGAGATATTTTATGTTTAAGCAATCAGTCTAAAAGACAACCCCTAGTCGTGTGTTTCAGTAGTTTTGCTCACTTGTAAAATTGGGTTGGTTCAAATGAAAGGTGGTATGTCCAAAGTTTTTAAACACTTTTAAATATAAATGTGAAGAAATAAAAGCTGAAATTCAGAACATTTATCTCATATTCATCTTAAACCCAAATATCTTCAGTGAGCAACAAAAACAAAGGAATTTGCCTTGCTGTTCCATTAATTTTTTGAGGGGACTGTATATGTATATATTTATATGTCGTATCTGCCAGTCTTAAGAGACCATGGATCTTCACCCTAAAAGTTATGTTTCAGCTGCTGATGAGAGCAGAGCATCTGTCATGGTTGTACATGCCCAGACAAGTCTGACAGCCTCGATTGCAGCTGATGTATATGAAGATGCTCTCCCTAGATGTTGCTCTGTTGTTTTGTTCCCTTTGATTTCCCTGGCAACTAGCCTCCTTACTCCATCCCTCTGTGTAAATTATATCTCTGGCATGAGTGATCATTGGTGACATCAACCCACCTCTTGATGTCAGCATCCATCATCATCATATCACATTTGCGGATGTCTTTGAATCAAAGATGTGGACACCCTCATACCCTTTTAATGGTAGACTGTTGCTTTCCATGTTTTGCTATCATGGTTAGGCAATGCTGAAGGGTCCTCTTCAGGATGTATGTTTGGGCAGGGTTCTATGAGAGATTGGCTATATATATAAAAATAGAATGAGGCTCACCCAAATCCCAGCCATGCTCAACAGGTGAAGGCTCATATTAGTATGCAGAACTACACAAATAACAGTCAAAACATGACAAGAAACTAATGACATCAAAAACAAAACCTCCTTGAAAATGTCTAATGAATTAGCTGAAAGTGCTTGAGACAATTGACGCCAAGGACTATCACCAAATGGAAAAATATAAGAACATAGGAAAAACTAAATAAAAGATTAATAAAACTTTTCTTGACCATAATATTTTACAAATGATTAAAAGAAAAATTACCACTGAAATATACATGAATCATATATATGTCTGAGAAATTTTTCATAGAAAATATTTGTCCTTTGACATTCATGTTATTTAATACTGTTTATTATAAACAGAGCATTTACTTAAATACTTGTATCTATAAAAAAAGAACGTTAAACATAAAAATGTCTTTAATAAATAAATTGTCGGACTTTGTCCATTTCTTAATATATATATATATATATATATATATATATATATATATATATAATATTATAAATTAATTCATTTAAAATATGTTTTTTTTCGCTACACAGTTCTAACCATGTTTCAAAAATGGGAGCTGAAAGCTCCGAATTTAATTTTGTAATTAATTTTAATTTTTGTAATTAAATTAAAGACATTAGTTCCATTTCATCCTCAAGCGAATTTTGGAGTAACTTTTAAAATTACTGGGTTTTAAAGACAGCAAAAATCATAATTCATGTTTCCAAGGATACAGAGAAATCAAATTCAACCAGACAAGGGGTGTTTTCATGTTCATTATGTCTGTATTTTGATGTATCAGTTATTAGTTACGTTTTGGTAGGGGGTAGGGATGTATTTTTCAATGAAATCTGACATCCATTAAATGCATGTCGTCTGGATTTTTTAAAATTTTATTGTTAACGGCAAAAATTCTTACAGCATTTTTTTCTATTTGTATAAAGATTTTTGGGGGGTGTTTAGGTTAGAATACGTTATATTTAACTACGATTTGAAAAATATTTTCACTTTTAATTTTTAATATACTATATTTCTTTTAAGAACAATTAAATGTATTAGAATCCCTTACAGTATGTAGAATTATTTCACATCAAGTATAAGTATGTATATTATTAGGTAACAATTTGAAAGTGAAATTTATGACAATGATGGCAAAAATAGCTAATTAATTTTACTGATTTAGTAAACTTTTATTTTTTATATAAGTAATCTAGTAATATATTGTTTCTCATGTAAGTACAAAGAACATGGGTCATTCGAAAGCTTACATCTTCTAGCATTTCATATTAATTTCATTTTACTGTAGGTGTTTTATTTTATTCTTTTAAGTGCTTGTAGTACTTAGAGGGAGGTCTTTAGGTTAGAATACGTTTTATTTAATTACAATTTTAAAAGATGTTTAGGCTAAAATTCGTTTTTTTATTTAAGTACAATTTTAAATACAACTGTAAAATATTTTCATTGTTAGTTTTAATAGACTATATTTCTTTTTAAAAGAAGTAAATGTATTAGAATTACTTACATTAAGTAAAATTATTTTTCCCTATC
The DNA here is from genome assembly GCA_903632075.3 of Acanthosepion pharaonis. NCBI lineage: Eukaryota > Metazoa > Mollusca > Cephalopoda > Sepiida > Sepiidae > Acanthosepion > Acanthosepion pharaonis. The sequence goes on from CAHIKZ030005533.1 coordinate 2,332,110, forward strand.
ATGTATAAGTATGTATATTACGATTTTTAAAATTTTATATTTAAATATTATTTAAGTACAATTTATGACACTTACGGCAAAAATGTCTAATTCATTCACTCTGATTTAGTAAATTTTATTTTTTTTTTATAAACTTAGTAATATATAGTTTCACATGTATATATAAGTTTATTGTAAGTTTTATAGTGTATAAGTTATTATGTAATTTTAAAAGTTACTTCAAAATTCGCTTGAGGATGAAATGGAACTAATGTCTTAAATTTAATTACAAAATTAAATTTGGAGCGTTCAGCTTCCATTTTTGAAACATAGTTAGAACTGTGTAGCAAAAAAATCATATTTTAAAACAATTAATTTATAATATTAATGCTCTGTAAATTTACATTGAGCACTATTTTGTAAAAATAAAAATATCTATAAGAACACCTGATTATATATCTTACTGTTCTTTCTTTATATATATATATATATATATATATATATATATATATATATATATATATTTATACATACAATATATATATATATATATATATATATATACATATATATATATATATATTTATATATATATATATATATATATATATATATATATATATATATATACATACATCAGCCATACACCCATTATATATATATATATATATATATATATATATATATATATATATATATATATATATATATATATATATATGGTGCATGCTGAGTGGTTAGATTTATTTGCTTTATGACCATAAGACCTATGTTTCAAATCTCACCACAGTTGATTTGTCAGGAAGGAGACTTTCTGATGTTATCAGTCTGGAAGAGGGTGATCCCAGTGTGTGGCACATTTGGAAAGTGCCTGAAAGACCATACCATGGGTTGACCCAAGCCTTGCGTGTGAAATTGGGTAGACAGTCGTCATTAGATGTACTAGCAAGAAGTCAGAGGCCATCTCGATTGAAGGTTTGAGTGTGCTGGCCTTGTTCAGATTGTTGTTCATGTTAGATAACACACTCTATCTAAGGTCTACTCAGCATAGTTGTAATAAAAAACACAGGTTGGCTCTGTGGGTGTTAACCAAACACAAATGTGCCTCAGTAAGTGTCTGCAATAGGGATTGGTTAGCCACCCTAATAGACAGGTATTCTTGAATACAAATGGCCAGCTATTATTTTATTTTATTACATATATATGTGAGCGTGTGTGTACATATACTTCTTTGTTGACAGCAGCTTAAATCTGAAATAGCCATTTTGAGTAAGTATTTAAGTGAATCAGCATTGAGAAAGTATTGTGTTGACCCAATTCCTTTATGTGTTGACATGAGATATTTCAGATTGTAGAATGTTGTCTCAGTCTCAGATTTCCATTCTATGTTTGTGTTAAAATCTCAGCATCTTGGCATTGTCGTGTAATTAATTTATTCCAGTCTCACAGCACTGAATTAATGATTCATTTCTGGTCTTATGAAAATTAATTGTTGTGAATAGAAGGCTGCATTTTCATCTGACTTTACTACACTGCAAGAGGGAAATACTAAAATCTCAGGGTTTCATATGAAACTGCTGAGGTACTCTAGGTTTAGAATAATACTGGTGTTGGGGGTGGGGGGTGGGGTCATTGTTTCATCCTAAAAAAAACACTCAAATGTAAGGGGTTACTGAAAGTAAAAGAAACAGAGAAGACAATAAAAGAACAGGATTCAAGGAGACAGAAGATGACAATTGACATTGCATTTAATTTAGCTCATAGTTAACAGGAAAACAAGTAGCAAAATGTTTGGGAGAAAAAATACAAGCATAAAAATTATGTTTAAATATAGTAATTACAGCAGGGAAATTATGAGACCTACCTGCCAATCTAGTACTGCATTTAAATTTGTAATGTAAGTTACCAAAGAGGAAACTTCATCAGAACAAGTACCATGAGAATATTTATAGAAAAGTCACAACAATGTTACATGATGGCAGCAGGATTGATACTGAGATGCCAGAATCTCAGATGCCAGCAATGTTGCAAATTCTTCTTTGGATTCTGTCAAGAATCTCCAGGTATATAGCAGAAGCATCAGGACAAATGTAGCAGAAGTATTCAATCTATCAAAGAAAGATAGACTTATAAATGTGCAAGATAGATTCTGGTGCAAAAAATAGTCTAGTATATGACATAATGGACTGACTTCCCTGGTAGCAGACATAGCAATTGATTCAATATAATAATTCCACTTCATGTCAGTGAAATATGTGAGATTAAGAAGGTGCAATAAGTTTCTCTCCTGGAGTCTAGCATCGCTCATTCTGATCAAAGGTCAAAAGCTTCTTTAAGTTGTTTAATAGACAGCAGTTTTGTTTTAGAGATGTTAAAATTTACAAGCCATTTCTTGACCCCGTTAACAACAGATTGTAGGTCATTTTCATGATCAACCACTTGATTTTATTGAACCTATCCTACTTACTATTAAGACAAAAGTAAATACTATTTTAAATTTTGTTTCTTCTTTTATGTGTCATGTCCCTTCAGGATGTAGGCGATCATGGTCCTCCACGTTTTCTGTCCCTTGTAGTTCTTAATAAGTTTCATCTTTTTATTTACATTATTCAGACTATTTTCTTCATCTTTGTTCCCATATTTATTACAACATTTCAGCCGTTGTACTCTCCGGCCTTCTTCAGGTGGTTGGAATGTCGAACAGAACCCTTTATTTCGCTCACTGGGATAGAGTGTATGGCAACAAAGGTGAGGACAATAGTTCGAATAATGTAAATAATGTACATAATATCTCATCTCAGAAATATAGACAGATTTTGTCTTTTTGTTATTTCTCCCAAACCCTGTTATGCACTGCTTTCCACTGTCTCTCTTTCCCTCAGTCTTCCTTGTGAGTATCAGATTTTCCAAGCCATCCTTCCTCATTATCTGCCCCAGAAATTTTAAGTGCCTCCTCCTGATGTTAAGTATAAGTATCCTTTTTGTTTCCATTTTCTCTAAAACCTTGTTGTTGATCATAAGATTGGTCCATGGTATCTTCAGTATATTTATGTAGAATCACATATCTGTTGTTTCAAGTCTCTCTGAAATATAGAAGTATCATGTAATATCATGTAGAAGTATCATGTAATATCATGTAACAGTTCAGCACACTTTTCGTTGTTTCTAATGAAGTTTTTCTGTCATTTAATACTCTGCTTAGCTTTTGGAATTTATCTTTGACCATTCAAATCCATCTTCAGAACTCAGTGTCACCTCTATCCTCTGTAAGAACACTTCTAATTTTGGAAATTCTCATTAAAACAATTTCTTACAAGTGTGCACATACTCACATGTATACAGAGTGCGATGGATAAATTTCTAAGTTATGCAAAAATGAAAATAACACTGAAATCTCATTTTAATATATATATTTACCAAAATTAAGCAAAAAATATCTTGATTTACGAAAGAGTAAATTTATGCAATAAAATCGCCATTGTCTTCAACCACAGCCTGCAGGCAACTTGAAAATCTCCTGCATCTCTTCTGGACGGTCTCCTAGTTTAAGTTGGTGAATGCTGCAATAATCCTTGCTTTCTGTTCATCTTTGATGTTACAAGGAGTTTTGTTGGTTGCTTGCTCAATTGTGCTCACACATAATAATCAAGAGAGTTGCAGTCTGGGGAGTTAGGTAGCCAGATCTAACAGGTGATTGTCTGACAGACATGACTGGCTTCTCCTGCTTGTGTGGCATGATGGAGAGTCCAGTTGCCAGATATAAAATCTTCCAGCAGCCACACTCTTGACTCAAGGAAGCATTACATCCGTGTTGAGTCTGAGGACCTCACCAACAAATTTGGGAGTTCTTTTCTAATCAAAATGATCAGAGTACGTTTTCCAAGCTGCTACACCTTTGTAATCACCATTAGATGCATCTACCTTTTTTCTGAATCTTCTCTATTGTCCTCAGATTGACAACCAAACACTCTGAAATGTTCGTATTGGAGCTTCTGGCACAAATGCCAAGTAGCGCAGTAAACTATTTCCAAATTTCTTTCAAAGTGAATCTTTTCATGGTGCTCTTTTTCTCACAGATGATACCCAACTGACTCAAGTATATTGTGCAGTTGAGAAAATCAAGAACAAACAACATGCATGTGCAAAATTAAAAATGTAAAACAGTGACTATTTACCCATCGCACACTGTATATATATATATATATATATATATATATATATATATATATATATATATATATATATATAATTCATTATCCTGCAGCCCACTGCAATGTTATTGGGATGCCACACATATCTTATGATAGATCAACTTTCCTGCACATCCCTTTCATTAAAACTCACTGAGGTTCACTGATGCTCAGATATATCTACTCTTTGATATTATCCTGTCTCTTCCTCTTCCTTTGCCAGAGTCTCTCTCCCTGTCCCCAGTTTTGGTGCCCTGCAGGATCGACTTTGGAAGTCTGTCTGATCTAGTGACTTGCGCATACCATTTCAGCTTCCATTTCATGACGACCGTGAGAAGGTCATCAAGGGGTCTGATGGCTTGGCTGATTTTCTGGCAAGTGTCTACATTGGTGACAGGTTCAGTGGAAGAGATACCTAAGAATTTTTGCTAGAATCTAATTACCATGGATTCTACTCAGAAAATCATTTGTGACAGTTCAGGTATGCATGCACACACAGGTGCACACCCCTCACCACATGCACACAGACGCATGTCCACATACACACACACACACACACACACATACACACACACATATATCCACATATAGATATACAAGTTATGTAAAAGGTTGAAGAATATGAAAGAATTATCAGTTTGTTCATATGTCAGGTATACTTGTTTGTTGCAGTATATTTCAGGATTTTCTTGGATTCATTGTATCAGAGAATATAAAACCTGAGTCAAGGTAATAAAGCCACTAAGATGCAAGGGGTTACTGGCAGTTGGTTGTTTTTGTTTAGGGGCATATCAACCTATATTTAATGCTAAAATCTAAATATTTTGTATGCAGATTTATTTTCATTTTATTTTTTGAGAGATAATGATTACTAATTAATAAAAAGAGGTGGATTCATACCTGTCACAAGGGTATTTGGGTGTAAGTGAATAATGAACCTAATTGGAATTGGAAATTGGCTCTCCAATCTTCAAATCACAGCTGTTATCTATTACACCACCCACACATACAAATTTACAGCACCTGGTATTCCCAAGAAGTCATCCATTTAGGTACTGGCCAAACTAAAATTTGCTTAACTCTGGTGATCATATGGTTACTTAAAGTGAAAGAATGTGAGAAAAATCATTATTAAGGAGAAACAGAGAGGACAATAAAAGAACAGGCTTCAAGGAGACAGACGATGATGATTGATATTGCATTTAAATTTTTGAAGATCAAAGCCATCTGGAAAGGAAGAAATTTGAAGAGAATTTATAGAGACATGATCAATATATCATATGGATTTCACTTTTTGATATCTATCCTTATTAAAAACCTTTATCGTTACTTGTTTAAAGAGATGTCAGTTTCTATTCTGTAAACAGTGGGCAACATGAATTTTTAGTTAAATAAAATCCAAAAGATATAGAACATAGAAACTTGTTTGATTAGATAAATATCATATCTTGAAAAGGACCTCCTGTGGTTGACTGAGGCAGGAAATGGCTTGTATGCGTCCAAAATGAAACTGCTCTTCTTTACCCACCACAGAGAACCCTACCTGCCTCCCATCAGAATGGCTGATGCCCAACTCCTTGAGAGCCCCTTGTTACACCTTCTTGGTCTCAGGTTGTCTGCTGACATGAGATGGAACAAATATATTGAATCAACAGCTTAATCTAACACAAGGTAAGTTGGTTCTCTGTATCGTGCCAGAAAGTTTTTTTCATCTGAGTCCATCTATAAATCAACCATCCGTCCTTGCATGTTATATTGCAGTCATATATGGTCTGGTGTTCCTGCTGTACATCTTAATGTCTTCAACAAAATCCAGGGACGAATATGCAATGCAATAGGTCCTGATCTGGCATCTTGTCTACAGTTGCTTTTTTACAGATGTGCCATGGCTTCCCTCTGTTTTCATGGCAGCTGTTTTGACTAGCTACTTTTTCTGGTTTCCAGACAGTAGGAATTTAAGCAAGCTACTATGCTGGCATCTCAGTCCTTGTCTGTCAATATGTTAAATATAACTGTCTCTTCTACTCAAACAGCTTCTTCTCTCACACTTTCCGTCTGTGGGACTCCCTCCCTCTTGCTTGATTCCCTGATAACTATACTCTTCAAATATTCAAGTGTAATGTCAATCAACATCTTCTGATACCTTGAAATTGTTCCTCATTCTTCTCTGTATCCTTTCCTCAAACACACCTCTTTACTCTTGTTCTCAATCCTCTGTAACTCCTTGCGTGCTAGTGGCACTCTAACCTAGCTTGGGGTGAATTGCTAATAGAAAAAAAAATATATCCAAATAAATCATTATTTATCTATCAGTTCAGTAATTTACCATTTCAAATGTAACACTGGCTACTTATGTAGAATGAGCGAGAGGTAGAATTAAGGATTAATCAACAAGTACTAGATAATATTTGGAAGAGCAGTTTGGACAGTTTCTATAGATCTTTTAAAATAAATGGTTAAGTGATAGCTGAATGTTTATAAAACAACCATCATTGTGCCAGGTCCTAAAAACAAGTTATGTTCTCAGTACTGAGGTAGGTATTTTCTGATATTCACTTGACAGTTTTAGAGTCAATTTGCATCAAATCCTGCCAGCATGCCCTCTGTAAGTATAAGAAGTTGTTGTTAGGCTTAAATATAATCAGCTTTTGATGTTTATATATTTAATATATAACATCTGGTTTTTGGTGTTTTTCATTTTATTTGCTGTGCTCAGATTTGATTGAGCTCTGACGAGAGAGGATTGGTAAACTGCTAATGTGAGTTAATATCACATTCCGTGAAGTAATTCACCATATGATGGGAGTGCTATGTGAGAAAGGGATATTCTCAGTTTGCATTTTCCCCCATTATGGGCATTATCATATAATATATATATATATATATATATATATATATATATATATATATATATATATATATAATAATAACATAATACCCAGACAAAATGGCAGAGCTGAAAGAAAAGGAATAACAAACTTGCTTTATTCTCAGAGAGAATTTTATACTGCTAAGTCATATGCAAAATTGTATACAAACATTTACAGATGTTTCATGCTGAGAAAGTATAACACACGTATGAAACAATAAGCAGTGTGAATAGATATAAGGTCTTATATTAATTCCCAACAGGAATTCAAGTTGGCGGTGGTTTTCCTGTATGTTCCTGGAGAAGCCATATTTATTCAAATGGAAAATGTTTGTCCATATGGTGCAGCCATATTTATATTTCCCCAGTGGTGATTTAAATGGACCAGATTTATTTTTTGTGTTATAAGTGAGGACATATGTCTCAAAATAGAAAATGCAGAGTCATGTATTTCACATCATGAGGACTGTGAGCCAGAAATGGTTTCTATAATTTGAGTGAGCTGGATTTATCAACTTCTTTGATAAGAAGATATCATTTCAAATGGGAAAATGGTGCCATGGGCTTGTGAGTTGCCCTACATAGCAGATTTTGACTCCTGGAATCTGACTGACTGATGACAGACTGCATTCATCAGTCTATGAATTGACATCATTAAGCAGCCCTAACTTGAACTGAAACAAAGAGATAATTACCTTCTGTATCTCTACATCAGTTAAACTGCTTTTTTGTTCATTGTATATTTGTATTTCAATTTTACTAGTTTATGTTAATGTAAAACATTTTTCTTTATCTTAATTTTTGTTGTGCTCTCCTCTTGTTATTTTGACATGCCTATTTTATTTGCTATTATTAAATATATTTTGTCATTTTACTCGTTAACCAGGCTCCCTGACATGCTATAACCGTCTGTCTTTCAAACAGTATTCTGACCACTTTTTTAATGCCTTGAATTTAAGATTACTTTAAGCGAATTTGTCTGTGCAAGCTATGATTTTATAATTGCTCTGTATATTGCCTTTTAAACTATCATAATATAGTTATATCATCATGTTTGAAAAGAAAAACTTCAAAAATACCTATGAATTAATATCTAGCAAAACAAATCAGAGAGATTGAAATTATATTAAATACATTATTAGAACATATTCTGTTAATTAATTAAAGACAAAATAAAAACCTATTTTATTGAAAATTATTAAGATATGTTAACGCTACTGAATGGATACCAACTTAAAATAAAATTTAATTAACTTGTAATTTATGGAGAATGATAATCTTTAAACATTTGCAATATATATCATGTTATTAATTTACAAAGTTTCAGCTTTTAAGCAGTATTTGTTCTCTTACAATCCTTTGTAGTCGATATTCTGTCATCCATTACACAAGATTGTTAGGTAGATTATTCACTATTTACCTGTACCTCCAGATTATGTATTGTGAATATTAAATTCTCTGAGCCTTCTTTCTGCATTATAAGTCTTGGAAATTTCAGATGTATTTTCTGATTATATGCTTGAGTCTCAGGTTTGTTTTCATTTTCCTTAAAACTTCCATGCAGATCACATGTTCCATTCATGCCATTGTAAGTTAGAATAAACGGATAGCAGAACAAGTGAAACCAAAATGAAGAAGTAATGGATTTATTTTTAATCTGACATTCTTATTAATACCAACATTTTGAAATAGTATGATAATAAAATGACGTTTAATAATAATAATACTAGACACCTGAAAGTAACTCCCATGTCTCATGGGCAGGACAAATTCTTTGGTTTTGGCTGAAAGTCATCCTAGATGTGGCATCATACTTATTATAAAACCCAGGTTGTGTGTGTGTCTGTTCGTTTATATATTGGATCGGATTTCCTACATTTTTCAACCGATTTCAACAAAACTTCACAGGACTACGTAAAATTACCTTGCGGTGGTTCTGACAGTGCCAAAAATGGGAAAAACACTATTGTTTTTGCACGAAATCAACTTGAGAACACGATTAAGAGGTATCCCTGTTGCCAGAATGAAAGGGGGACAACTCATATCGAGTTATAGTTATTATAAAACCCAGGTTGTTTGTGTGTGTGTGTGTTTGTTCGTTTATATAGGGGATCGGATTTCCTATATTTTTCAACCGATTTCAACAAAACTTCACTTTTTTTTGACATGTAGTGTTTTTTATTGTCTTGCACACTTTTTTCTTTATTTTTACATTCAGAATGCTTTAAAAATTTCATTTACAAGACAATTGTTTATAATAAAATTCTATTCAATCGGTAGACTCATAACGATTGAAAACAATGTTTTTGTTTGAGTTTGGGTTGGACCAATTCGTAAAAGAAAAAAAACAAACAAAAAAAAACTAATTAAGACATGCATGTCCGTCAACCTTAAACAATAATCTTTGTCAATTTTATTTTTCAGTCTTTATGATGGTCGATACTGTTACATTCCCGGGCAATGCCGGGCTCTACTGCTAGTCTTTAATAAAATTATCCTCTGGCAGAAAAGGATAAAATGCAAAAAATAATTAAACCAACAAATCTCAATATTTACAAATACTTATACTGGATTGGTCATCACTTGAGTCAACAATTGTCATGTTCCTCAGAGTGGAATCGGTCTGGGACCAAAATAATCTGTCACTGGAACAAACTCTTCCACCAACAATGAGACACCTGGTCACCAAAGCAGGTTTAACACCTGGCTACTTAATGTCCAAGTCAATTAATAGAAAGAAAATGATTGAAATGGAATTGCGAAGAGTATAAACAAGTCATGCTATTTTTTTCATTACACTCGAAAAATCCGCAAAAGAACATCATAGATCAGACATACCAAATATGGTGAGATATGGTGGGAACTGAAATAAGAATCTATCTAAGCCGAAATATGCTTGCCAATGTCCGCAGGGACATTATGCAAAATAAGACTCAAATGTTGAAATAGATCAAATAAAACTAAATATAAGTCAAAGTACAATAACAAATACCCCTCCCCCCAACAAAAAAAAAAGAAAGAAAGATGTAAGAGTAGAAATAAATAACAGGGCAGAGGATAACTAAAATAAACGGGATATGAAATAATAATCTCTCAGGAAAGAAAATGGAAGAATCTAGCTGTGACACAAACAATTGCATTGATTCAAATTCTGTCAATGATGAAGATGAATCAAATGAAATTAGAGCAGAATACCTTGAAATCACTGAAGCAAAACAAAATCCACATCACTCAACTACTCAGCAAATTAATGTGAAATAGTCAGAAAATATGAAAATCCTTTAATAGGAGGAGAGACCAGCTAAAAAGGGGTTAAAAAATATTTAACAAAGTGGCAGAAACTATTTCCTACTAAGGCTTCCAAACAGAAGATTTGATCACAACTTCCAGGGTATATTTGCTTGTGCCTTTCATTCATCTGCATGACAACATATTCCCAAAGAATCTCTATAAATCCCTATAAATCCCCATGCAAATGGCATATACAGTTTTATGATTATATTTTTACATTCATTGTCATTGCTAGTTTTCTTTACATAATATTTTCTGCTATAGTTGATTGCTTTTATAATATCTTGTAATGTACTTATAACTTACTTTAAACATAACATGCTTAAATATGCTAAGAACTAAATGCCCTGAAGAAATGATAAGTACATATTTTATGCTGTCAAATACAGTAACTAAGAAATTACCGATAGACTCATGGAAGCTATAGATGAAAGCAACTAATATAATCAAACTAGTGTAAATGATTTGCAAATCTTGATTTGGACTATTTTCTGTATGTTGTCTGTATATGAATGAAGCATTGTTCAGCTTCACAAATACTTTTGATACATTTGATAAATTACAATAATATCTCCATTAACTGCACAATTCTTTTGGCATTTCACTCAAAATATTACTTTCTTATAATAAGAAACGATATGCTGAAATTTTTGCTTATTTTCTATCTTCAGTGCTAGAATCAAATAAATATGCCAATTTTGACAAAAAAAATAAACAGATTTGACAGCTGTCAAAATACAAAGAAAAATATTTTTTGAACAAACTTATTGAAACAATTCAAATAACAAAAACTAGGCAAGCTTTTTTGTTTAGCCAATAAAATTAAAAAAATTAAACTCTTAGACATCAGCTACTGATATATATATATATTAACACAGATTTTATTATACAAGTCAGTATTTTCACAATAGAATTGCTCTTAAATTGAAGATGCTAAATATTTCATATATTCTTTCCAGAATCTAACTTAAACATTTATAAATCTACTATTTGTCCATGCAATGAATATTGTTGTCAGATCTGGTCTGGTCCTTCTGTTATGTATTTAGAGATTCCTGAAAAAAATCTAAAAAAATAATCTGTAATATTATTGGTTCTAACCTGGTATCTCAGCTTCAGTCTCATTCCATCACTTTAACATAGCTTCCCTGTACCTCTTTTATAAATATTTTCATGGTAACTGTTCTGATGAGCTTTCCTTTCTGGTACCTTGGCTTTAAGTATTTAAGTGCATTACTAGATTGGCAGTTTGGTCTCATCATTTTACAGTTGAAATGTCTAGATGTAACCATATGTTCTATGCTAACAGTTTCTTCTCTCACACTTCCTACTCGTGGAAATTTATTCTTTTCCAGTCAAATTTGATCTTCAGAAATTTAAATGAAATTTCAGTCTGTTCTTTTATTGTCCTATCTCCTTAATAATGATTTTTCCTGATATTCTTTCATTGACATTTGTAGCTTTATTGCCTTGCTTGGGTGTAAAATGATTAAAAAATTAAATATTTTTATGGGAAAAATATTGCATGACTATCAGCTTATATCACTTGTTATTAAAATTATTGACAATTTGTTTTGTTGGATTTCAAACTTTATAAGTCAAAAGTACAATATAAATTTGTATTTATAAACAAATCAAAAAAGGTAGGCAATACAAAAATACACTTGATTAACACAGTATCACATATACCTAATAAATGATTGTTTTTATCATTTTACACATTAATCTATATAAAAGTAAAACTCTAATCTTGTATGTATGTATGTGTGTTTCTGAGATAAGGCTTAAATGATACATGATACCACCATCATTTTAGGAGAATATTGTACCTTGAACCCCTGCTGAGTGCAAATTTCATTAAAAATAGACATGGAGTTCTTGAGCTAAGAAATTCAGTAACTGGTTTTGATACGTATTCTTATATCAATCTGTATATATAAGAAAACACTTATTATATTCCAACTGTTATGTGGGTAAAAAATAATACACATGTATGGTATATTATAATACATAATAATACACATGTATGATATATCATAATACATAATAATACACATGTATGATATATTATAATACATAATAATACACATGTATGATATATTATAACAACATTATTAAATGAATTTAATTATGACTCAACATATATTTATACAGTTAACTACAGTACATTAACACTTTTTATATCAACAAATGTTTGGCAAGTACTTCATAGATGAAGAGGCTATGTGGGTGTGTGATTGTAAAACTTAATCTGTACGACTAGAAAATGGTGTTACATGACTTGATGGTAAATAAATAGATGCATGCTGGTTTGCCGTCATTAGATATTTTGAAATAAATATGAGGAAGAATCAAGTATGTATAAAAAAAAATTACCTAGAAAAAATGAAAGTAAGTGCACAAAAATAAGGCATCCATACTTTGTTATTTCAATAAATATGAATCTTCTTAAGCAGTTGATTGCTGTTTTTTGTTATTTTTTTAATTAACCTTTGAAAATTATAATATCGTGAATACTAAAATTGGTATAAATTGTTACCCTGGGGATACTATTACTTGAATGGAAAAGCCTTTAGTGTGATATCAGTTTGCAATTTCATTCTAAAAAAAATAAACTTTATTTTTGCTGGCCAATATTTGTATTAAAGAGATGTTTCAAATAAAAGTAAGGTTATCGCCCTGGAACAATAACAGGCTTGTGCCATTCTGGTATTGTTTCATTAAGAAAATAATGTAAAGATGTGAATACACCATTGTTTAACTACAAAATACAGCTATCATATACGCTCATCATTTTATATTATAAACCCAAATGAGTGGTCTTGTAAGATATAATTATTTCATCTTATTATTACCTATTGTCCAAACATTCTTCATTATTATTATCATCATTATTATTATTATTTTATTACTAGTTTTATTATTAGGTTGATTGCAAAAAATAATGTCGTTTTTGACGTTAAGTTGAACACCAAAAACGACATTATTTTTTGCACCAACCTAATATTATTATTTTATAACTAGTTTTATTATTATTTTTTTTTATCATTACTTGTTTAATTATTATTATTTTATTACTAGTTTTATTCCATCTTGTTATTGTTGCTTTTTATCCCAACGTTCGGGATGAATTCACTCTTCATTGGTACGATTTTTTCGCCAATTTTTTTGTTAAATAGTTATTTTCAGAATCACCCCAAGCAAGGCAGTAATGCCACTAAAACACAAGGGGTTACATGGTGTGGAAGAATTAGGAATAGAGACAGCAATGTTGATCAGAAAGAAAAGACAGTAATCAGAACAGATAACAGTAGATAGTGATTAATATTGCATTTACATTTCTGCAGATTAAAGTCAGCTAGAAAGTAAGGAGTTGGAAGGGAGTTCCACAAGTAAGAAGTATGAGAAAAGAAACTGTTAGCCTAGAATTTATGGCTACATCTTGCCAGCTCAACTGTAAATTGATGAGATCTCAACACCAGTCTAGTGCTGAGATTAAATTCAAATACTCTAGGTACAAACAAATCATAAACACTATCTTAACAATTACCTCTTTTTCATAATTATACACTTTTCTACTTTTTGGAATGTAATATTAATTGCAGCAGTTTTTTAATTTATTGTCAGATATATGCTTTGCATGAATATGGTTTTCCATATCTCGATTCTCATGCATAGCATCCAGCTATCATATAGGAGTACTGACATCATGTAACAGGTCTTATATTTTTTCTAAACAATAATTTTCCTGTTTCTTAATACTTTGCTTACCTTTTGAAAGACATCTTTTGCTATCACAATGCAACTTTCAATTTTGGTATCATATTTTCAGTCCTTTGTTAAAATACTTCTTAGATATTTAACACTTAGGAGATGACAGGGTTGATCTATCAGCTGAAAGGTGGAATGATAAAGAACACGACTAGGCTGATCCATTGGCCTGATAACACAAGACTCAAAATTGGCTGGCTGGTCTTTGTACCAGCCAATCAGATTCCTTCTCACATTTCTTGCACATCTGGGCCTTTCAATGGTGGTTTCAATGACAGTTTTGCTATATTCTGTGATTTTATATCGTTTTTGTTTTTGTGTTCCAAGTGAGGACTTGTGAAAACATTTCTGTCTTCTTGACACTAAAAATCAAAATGAGGCTCCGTCTCCAAACAGTTAAATATGAAACAAGAACATTTCATGGGAAACAAAGAATAAAAGTACTAAATTGCTCTGTAATATCAGTCCTCATCACTGGCAGTGAAAGTTGGAAAATTTCCTTAGTGATGAAGAGGAAGCTTTAAGAAACAGAATTGTAGGTCAACAGAAGGATGCTGAGAATACCATGGACTGAATATGTGAGTAATGAGGAAGTTTTAAGGAAAATGTAAACAAAGAGAACTCTTATACTTAGAACCACAAAGAGATAGTTAAAATTTTTGGGATACATAATGAGGAAAGAGGACTTGGAGAATATGATAATAACAGGACATATTGAATGTTAGAAGAGCAGAGGGAAATTTTAAGTAAGCTACCTAACAAGCATGTGAAAATAGTTGGAAGAACAGTGGATGGAAAACAGAGTAAGGAGCAATATTTTCTTTTTTTGTTTTTTACAGTGATGTTCACTGTGTACAATACCTCAAGCGCCACTCAAAGTAGAAGTTCACAGAGTAAGATACACATTTTATAGTGATATGTGGGTAAGCTAATGATTAACGCTAGACTTGAATAGGCTAAGATTGTATTGATAAGGAAAGCATTCTCTTGGGGGCTAGTTTCAAAAAGCCGCAGTTCATGGGAAGAGGCTGCTGGTGTAGAACTTACATCTCAGCAGTGGAATAAGAAGGAAATGGGGATAGTTTGTAGCAATGTGCGAGGCATGGCAGATCTTAGCCATGAAGGTTGGAACTGGTGGAGTTAGTCTGAATTGTAGAGAGCCATGACCTCTCATATTATGAGGGAACATGATGCATAACAGAACCTCACTTACAGATTTTTTTTTCGAAATAATACCTGAACTTATTTGTGATATGTTGGCATAGATACAATGGCTGTGAAGAGAATTCTTATGTCAGGGTGAAACAAATACTTTTTTTTCATTTTATTTTTTTTGTTTTTTAAACACAAAGCAAAAAATCTAAAATAAAAAAAAAAAAAGATCGTTTGGTCAAAGGAGTAAAAGGGAATTATAGAAACTGTAATGGAATAGACATTTCAGAGATAACAAATTTGAGACATTCTTTCTTACAGTCCTATCAATTTTGAGTATGGAGGAAGCAGTATGTCACAGAGGAAATGGATTGGCTTCTCTGAGTTGGAGACACATAGGAACTAAGACATTCCAGAAGGCTACATTTTACATTTTTCCATTCTATGTTTTGTCTTTTATTTTTCCATTGTTTTCATATGGAAAGGTAATATCTTCATAAAGTGTTTGGAGTGAAAGAAAATCATAAGCATACACTTACACATACACGCACACACAGTGCAAAAGAAAAAAGACATAGCTGTAATGAATAGATAAAAAATGACATGTTTTGGGTAATGCACTGATTGAACTGTAGTAAGGCATACTAGTTGGTGGAGTTGGGTAGATAAACACTAACATAAAGAATAAATAAAATAAGAATAAAAATATCTAAAGTATTTAGAGAGAAAGCTCCACAAAAAGATGCCTATGTAAATAAGTAATTTTATCAAAATAATTATAATTATAACTAAAGTTATTACTATATTGTTCCAGGAATTGAACTCAAAAAAGTAAATATGAATTATCAAAAATTATAATTCTTTCTTATTATTTAAGGAATAAGAAATTCCTTCCTCAAATCCCTTTTTAATGAAATGTGCAAAAGATATACAGATAATGTAATGTTTATCGTCATGCCAAGAGTGGAATCAGTGAACCAAGTTCAGATTCCATGCTAGTCTTTTGCACAAATGTTCTAGGAGAAAGGCAGGAATTCATGTATTCCCTAACAACCAGCTATCAGTTAAATAGAAGGGCAGACTGAGTTCTCTATCTTTGGGTAGCAACCAGCCTAGAGATAAGAGAAGTCTGAATGCAAAACCAGCCTGAAGAGGAAGAGTCTCTGCCTTGCCTTAGAAATAATCACTGTTGGAGCAGCTGCAGTACAACATGCTGCACCTATGAGCGCATTGTGTAATGGACTCATCAGCATGAAATGCTTTTTTTCAAGTACTTTCAACTATCACATGTTATGAGTAGGCTGGAAAATATTTTTTGGCTACATTCTGGTTTCTTTGTGTTTTTTTTTTAATTCAAACCTGCACATATCATATAAGTGAAATCATGTGTAAAATTGCATCACTGATCTTGACTGCACAAGAAAAGAATGTACTTATTATTATTATTATGTTGTTCAGAAAATAATGTCTGATTTTAGAATCTACTTTTATTCCTGAGTTAATGTATTTAAACAATGTTTAAATTAGTCCTTGAACATCTATACAGTTCTTTCATCAAGGTCAAATGTTGTTTATGCTTTTTACAATAAAGGTCTGAATGCCAAGTAATTTTTGAATGCAGTTTATAATGGAATATTTTTTCATTAAAAACATTCTGAAGATGTTTGAAAAGGTAATAGTTGATGAGGAATCCTAGCAACTGTGGTCAAGCATTTTCATGAAGCAAAATTGAACCTTATTGATTAACCAATGCCAATCACATTTTGCATATTGGAATGTATATTTTTTTTCCAGTTTCTAGCAACAAACTTTGGCAGTGATGCTCCAGTTTGATTTCAGATATTTGCAATGGATAATGTCAATGGTGGCACATCAGACAGTTACCATAATCCTCAGTTGGTGCATGTTTAGTTTTGGAAAGTGTTTGGTTGCTTCATCATGATCAAGTCATTGAGCTGATCATTTATGACTGTCATAAAAGATCCATTCCTCATCATCATCCTAGTCAGTATTTGATCAAGGAATGGATCATTTGGATTTCACTGAGTTCATGTGGAACCCATTTATCAAGTTTCTTCACCTTGCCAATTTTTTTTAGACAGTCTAAATATTGTTAAAATGCTGACACCCATTTACTTGAGACATTTCTCTGACATTTTCACATGGGTTATGTTTGACTAGTGTTTTCTGATATTGATTGTCAATTTGCAGATGGACGTCTGTTACCACCTTGAATTTCAAGACTTGTATCTCAACTGCAGAACTTCAGAAACAAGCACTGTACTGTTTGATCACAAGTGGATCATTTACCACATCCTGTCTTAAAGTTAGCAGCAGAATGAGAAGCATTAGGACCAAATAATCCAGGTCACATGACCTGAAGTATTGCTGAGATACTCCATATACCTGATATGCTACAAATAAAATTTAATTAAAATAGGTGCTGTCAAGAATAGAGACTGAGACTCGGAAGATAGGTTCATCCAAAGCTTTATTTGGCAAAATACAAGCGGGGTTCACATCACACATGTTCCTGGTATTCTCAAATATGGCTAACTGTCATAATCCAGAGAACAGGCTGTAAATGAATATGGTGTTGTAAAGAAATGTCGCAGTCCATCTCTTATTTACAACAAGCACATATTATGTTACATCATTTGACTGCACCAGAAAAAAATATAGCAAACATTTTATTTCTGTTGATATTCTTATTTAAATTCATTAATGTCAGTATGCAGCCAGAAAAGTCTTGTCTAGCATAATGGTAATATCCAAATCTTGATAATGATAGATGGTAGAAAGTACTTGAAAGGAAAAAAATATACATAAACTTTGATTTATTCAGTTTTGATTGAGATGTATAACTTATTTGCAAATTGTAAAATACAGTAAAAAAAATGAAACTAACTGACGATCTTGTTTAAGTTTCTTCTAACACTCTTCTCACTTGTTCTCTTCAGTAACAGTGAATCCTGGACAATCTCCTAGAGATTTGGGACAACAGAGATCTTGTTCTACAGATGGCTGCTGTGAATTACATATCAGTAATGAGAAAGTTTTAAAGAAAATGAAAAAAAAACACATATAATTATAAAGAAAATATCTGAAATATCTAGGGGACATAATGTGGAAAGAGGGCTTGGAGAATTTGTTACTCACAGGAAATACAGAAGGTAAGAGGGATAGAGGGAAATAGCAAGTAACATACCAAAGAAATTTGTATAAATAGGTGGAAGGGCATACAGTGGGAATGATGGTGAAAAGATGCACCTTACTAAGAGTTATAAAAAATATGATCTACATTCTGGTTTCTTTGTGTATTTTTTTAATTCAAACCTGCACATATCATATAAGTGACATCATGTGTAAAATTGCATCACTGATATTGACTGTGCAAGAAAAGAACTTATCTTGACTGTGCAAGAAAAGAACTTTAAACTTATTGTTCAAAGTAAATCATCCACGTCCTGACATGGCATGGCACATAGAAGGAGAATGTTGAAGATTCAAACAACCAGTGTAAGATTGGAGTCAATAAATAGCTTACAAGAAGATCTGATTGATTTGCTTTTTATCAACCCTTTGCAGGTTATTTAAAGCCAGAAACTGTAATATTTGTTCTGGAAATAATAACAAGTTACTGATACAAGTGTTACTAATTAACCCATAGCTGGGATTTGAAGAGATGGAGCCATACCATTCCCCAGCATATTTGCATAAGTGAATGTAACAAACTGGTTTGGAATTGAAACTTGGCTCACCAATTTCCAATTCTTAGCCATTATTCATTATGCCACACTTCCAACATCTCAGCTTACAACACCTGGTATTCTCAAGTGATCACCTATTTAGGTACTGATCAGGCTCAACATTGCTTAACTTTGGTGATCATGCGAGAATTGGTATTTTCAAAGTGATAAAGCTGTAAGCGGAAAAGATTTGAACTTGTATCATCTATTCCAAAACTAACATAGACAAAACCTTAAACAATTCTGCCTCATAATACTAATATTTAGACTGTACTAAATTGAAGGAAATCCGAATTCAAATCTGCCAAGTAATTGTTTTAGAGCTAATAAAAAAAAATCTTATTTAAACTAAAAGCTTCTAAATCGGTCTTCAAAGGATTCAGCCAGTAACATCCAGATAGGTTGCTATAGTTGGAAAAGAAATGCCTTTCTTAGATTTATTGACCAATCTGAACAACTCTCAAAAAACAGCTTATCTGACCCAACTAACCTTTATATAAGGAACAGTCAAGGTTATTCATTTATCTCTCTGAACCATAGACATGGACACACACACACGCACATACATATACATATATATATGTAAGAGAAAAAATGTCCAAATCGTGTAACAGCATGGGATAATTGCCCCCCACCCCACAAAATGTTTAATATCTAAAAAAAAAAAACGCTAAACTAATTTAGTTTCTTTTTTCCAGGTTTTCGAATATGACAAACTATCTTGATACCATTTGTTGTAAGAATCACGGAAAAACGCCTTGAGTTATTCAGCTAGAACTAGACAGGTTAAATCATTTTGTGTCAGTCCCACTTTGTCTTCCTAACTGAACAATGGTGAAAGGAAAAGATCATGCAGGCCTTCAGTAATGGTACCAACATTCAAACTCTGGCATCCATCTTCAAAGTCGATTCAAGAACTATCAGGAGTCGGTGAATAAGTTTAAAAAAAAGGGGACACTAGTGAGGAAAACTGGACCAGAAGGTCACAACAGCAAGAATGATAATCATTTCAACTTAGAGCAAAATGTATTTTTATTGTTGAAAGTAGAGTCCAATAGTGTTATAAAAACCTCAGAGAGTTCCAGTAAGATATCTTTAATCATTTCTAAGATTCAATGGTTCAAAGCTTAATCTAGTAATTGAAAAAGTTTACTGTTACACGATATGAAACATTTTAATATTACACGTGGTATATTTTAAATCGATTTCAAACCAAGCAAAAACAGTAAAGAGATTACTGAGTGTGGAAGAATTAGGAACAGGAATATTACTAATGAGCAGGAAGTGAAAAGAGTAATCAGGAAGACAGCGATAGCGATCGACATTGCATTTCAATTTTTGGTCACTCAGTTTTCACACAGAACATAAATAGGCAATTCACGGAAAACATATCAAGATGAGCTATAGTAGTTGTGACATTAGTAGACTGTGACAAGATACATCAAGATATTATTCATATGCTAGCATACATAGTCAGAAAAGTCGGGCTGTTTAGAAATGAGAAACAATTGACTATTTAGTTGAAAACAACCACAATATATGCGCTTGCTGACTTCCGATTTCCAGTAGGCAACTTAGACACGGGTTATGATGGTCGAGAAGAGGTATTCAAAAGGACGTTATAAAGAACACGGGCAATCAAATGAACATTATAAAAGAAAAAAAGAAAATGTTATTTATTTGAGCGCCAGGAAGAGGACGGTCAGTAAGTCAACGACTAGGTCGCTAGTTGATCAGCCATCAGCCGACCTGCTGTGGCCACTTGACCAAGAGGAAGAAAATGTCAAGTGTAGCTGAAGCAAGATAAGAGACGGAGCGTGACACTTCCATTTCTCTATCCGGGCAGAAGTATGCATCTACGTGTTTTGTACACTTCGCCAGCCGTCTCGTGTGTTGGATAACGGACCCGTCTCTCAATGAAATAAAAGTGGTATATAGTTCCTCTTTACGTGTTTGTGAAATACGTGACTATAGCATAGAACAATTTGAATGTATTTTCGTTGATGACAATTCCTGTTCAGCTGCTCCAGTTCCCTAAGAGGCCGGGCGCTTGCTAATGACACAATGTGGTTGTCCAATAAAGATGTTCAAATTGGAGATATAAACACGTATCTATTTTGTGGCGTAACAGTAGGACGATAGCATCTAAAAAAGATACTTAGCTGATTTTTTAATGCTATGTCAACGAGGTGATCACCTAACTCCCTTAGGTGATCATGTCTTTGGATAGATTCTTTTCCTTCTTTTTTGAGATACCATATCTTGTTAAGTTGGCAGTTTTTGTTTAGTGTCATATCAACCCGTATGGATTATTTAATGCCGGTATCTAAATATTTTTAGCACATTTGTATGCCTTCCGCCACAGATAAAATATATTGTTGATCATTTTGCTTTAGATATATATTTTTGGTAATTTTACAACAGATAGGTATTGTTGGTCAGTTTATTTTGATAAGCAGCACATCAAACACCATGGACTATTTAATGCCGAAATCTAAATATTTTGAACAGTTTTATGGCTTCACCTAAATATATTTTGAAAGCAACTCTATGACATCAACTACAGATAAAATGTCGGCCATTTTGATTTAAATATGTATTGGTCATTTGACTATACATAGGTATTGTTGGTTGGTTGGTTGATTTTGTTTAGTGGCATATCAGTCTTTATGTGTTGTTTAATGCCAACATCTAAATATCCCATACGAAATTTTGTGCTTTCAATTACAGATACCTTGTACATAATTTTGTACTCTAAGGGTAAAGCTATGTTTTTAGACATTTCATAAAATTTATTGTTGATAATTTTACTATCAAAATGTATTTTCATATATTTTGTATTGTATTGATTGTCATTGTGCTATAAAAATGTATTGTTGCTCATTTTATTATAAAAATGTCGTTGATTTTTGTTTGGGGCTTGCTATTTACCCATAGCTGGGATCCTAACATACACTATCACACCTGGTCAGGTTCGACATGGGAACAACTGCAGTTAAGAGGTGGTTTTACACTCCTCAAAACCTCAAATCAACCTCTCAGGGCTCTTGCTGTCGGAAGGTGTTTATCGTCATTCCCAGGAATCGTTTTGTTGGGAAAGATAGTGAAGTGGTTTCCAGTTGCTTTCTCACGGTCTTGAATTCAGAGTTGTTTTTTCTTAGATCAGCTGCCACCCAAGAGAAGAAAGTCAAGATTCTCAAAGGCAGGGTTGAGTGGCGAAGAAAGAGTAAAAACCGAAGACAATAACGTTTGACCTAGAAATATATATATATATATATATATATATATATATATATATATATATATATATATATATATATATATATATATATATGAAGAAATATAGTCTTAAGATTTCTATCTATAAAAAAGGCAGGGTGTGTGTGTGCGTGTGTAACGAATGCACGGCCGCAATTTTCGACAGATTTGCACCAAAATTTACATGCAGGTGCTCCAAGTTAACGGGAAGGCCAAAACCGACTTTGCATTTACCAACTCACATCGATAGTGGAAATAATCGATTTTTTCATGCTTCTACGGCAGTTTTCATGTAGTTTGCAGCCATTTTCTACTGGCCAGAGTGAGAGCCTATAGCTGGCTGCCACGAATAGGCAGGAAGATTCTATTGGCCAGCGTGAGAGCCAACAGCTGACTGACACGAATGTTAACTAGCATACTAGCATGCAAAAAATCGATAGCTGCATTCGTCACAAGTGGAAAAATTTAAATCTGCATGGCACTTTTACTCAAATTGGCTCATTCGCTTGCTTAAACTCAACGTTGATTCTGATTCCGAAGACCTGGGTTAGGCGTGAAAAAGTATTTGTTGTTAACATTCTTTTTTCATTCGGTTTTTTCAGTTACGAGTCCTTTTTTTTTTTACAGCTGATCGTTTTGTGTTCATTTTGTTTAGTTCTTTTTTCGTAACAGATTTAATGTTTAGTATAGAGCTTAGAAAAAATTCGCAGTGTGAGACAGGCAAGAAGTAAGGCATGTAGCAACATCAGCACGCAAAGGACACTCCTTTAAAAAGGCAAGGAAGGGCAAAAATATTTTAAGTCAAGTGATTGCGATTGCTGTATAGTTGTACGATTTTTGAATCAAGCACGGGCAACGCCGGGCCATGCTGCTAGTGTGATATATATATATATATATATATATATATATATATATATATATATATATATATATATATATATATTCTGTGTGTGTGTGTGTGTGTGTGCGTGTCTGTGTCTGCGTCAGTTAGGCAATTGAATGACAGAGTAGAATAATTTTTTAACGCGTTTTGTCCACTACAAAGTTTTTATTGGTAGAAGTATGTATGAAGTGCACCTAAAACGAGCGTCGATTATAATTATACGCAAATGTGAAGGACGTACGCTGCGGTGTAATGGATATTGGCTCGGAATGGGAAATCGGAGGATCGAGTTCGAATTCTGGTTCATTCACTTATGCACAAATATCCTTGGCAAAGTCATGAATCTATCTCCTCCCCACAGCCATGGGATGAATAGCGTGGCAGACTGGGTAATATAGCCTTGGTTGGCAACCAGTCTACTACAGAAATAGCAAGCTACTGCGGGAAAATCAATCATGAATGGATCGCCCAAGCATGTACCGTGTATGACACTTAAATGAATGACAGAAAGGAAACATTAAGATGTGAATGAATTATATATATATATATATATATATATATATATATATATATATATATATATATATATGATATAATGGAATATGCGTACACCTGTGTTGACCCTCAGTGGAATATGATTGGCTTATTTTCGTCATAAATACCGACGGGCGTGTAGGAGAGTCAAAGAGCTTTAGTCTGAGAGCTAAGTCTATAACGACGCCCATTGGACTACGCCATTGATCTACACTTCTTACCTGCGACTACGACGCGTACCAGTCGATTACTGCTACCGTATTCTACTTGATTATAGTAGCCAAAACCACTTAGCTACTTCGTTCAAATATATCCATTTCTGGGCCATATCTATCTATCTATCTATCTATATATATATATATATATATATATATATATACAGTAGCGTCCAAAACTAAGGGACAAAATTTTAAAACCTAATATTTGTTAGAAATAACAACTGTGAAAAGCTGAAATTTTGACAACTGGTAGTCGTTATCATCCATAAAAACATACTAAAATTTCAATCATTTGCAAAGGATAGAAAAGAATTATAACAATTATTTATTTATTTTCAAATTTGGAACGTCCAAAAGTAAGGGACAAAATTGAGAAAAAACAATGTAAACGGCAAAAAACAATAAAAATACATGTACAATCAATATTTAGTAAATGAGCCCTTGCTCTCAATGACAGCTGCACATCTTCGACTACAAGAACGAATCAGTTCTTGACAATCCTCGATACTAATTTTAGACCATTCTTCTTGAAGCTTCACCCACAAATCCTCCGTGTTAGTGGGATTTCTTTCCATAACTTTCACTCCTAAGGTCTTCCAAAGATTTTCTATTGGATTTAAGTCAGGACTTTGCAGTGGCCAATCCATAATTTCCAAATCTTGCTCGCTAAGGTAACTCATTACCACCTTTGCCTTGTGACATGGGGCATTATCTAGCATAAAGGTAGCACTATCGAAACCTGAATTCTGTATGATTGGCAACATGATCTTGAACAATGTTTTTATAGATCTGCGCGTTTACACGAGTTTGTAACCGGACAAGAGGCGTCGTACCTTGGCTAGAAAACATTCCAAATACCATGACGCTTCCGCCCCCAAACTTGACAGTTTTCTTAGTACACTTTGCACTTAATCTTTCACCAATACGTCTCTTTACATTGTTTTTTCCATCATTTCCAAATAAATTAAACTTGATTTCATCACTGAAAAATACTTTTACCCAATTTTCATATGTCCAAATTACATACCTGTTTGCAAACTCTAATCTCTTCTTCTTATTCTTCGAACTAACAAGTGGTTTCTTCCCTGGGGTTCGATTAAACACCCCTATTTCTTTCAGTCGTCTACAAACAGTCTGTTTTGACACATTAACACATGAGGTACTATTCATAACCCTTTTAATTTCTGTGCAAGACTTAAAACGGTCCTTTAATGACATACGCTGCATTATTCGATCTTCTCTTGCCGAAGTTTTGCGGGGTCTGCCGGTTTTAAAAGCATTATTTTGCCAGTATCATTGTAGGATTTAACAACCCTGCCTACAACACTCTTGGGACGTTTCACTTTCTCTGAAATCTCTCTAATGGTGTGCTTTTCCTTGTGTAGCTTCACAATAGCTTGTCTCTAGAGTAATCAGTTTTTTTTGGCGTTTCGCCATGGTGCCGGCTGATGCAACGTTTACAAATGACTAAGTAAGACTTATTCTTTAGAGGAAATCAAAGAATTTGAATATAGCATACTGTTTAAATTGTTTTTCTCAATTTTGTCCCTTACTTTTGGACGATCCTATTTTGAAAATAAATAAATAATTGTTATAATTCTTTTTCTATCCTTTGCAAATGATTCAAATTTTAGTATGTTATTATGGATGATAACGACTACCAGTTGTCAAAATTTTAGCTTTTCACAGTTGTTATTTCTAACAAATATTAGGTTTTAAAATTTTGTCCCTTAGTTTTGGACGCTACTATATATATATATATATATATATATATATATATATATTATTATTATTATTATTATTATTTGTATATGTTTTCTTACGTACAAATAGCGTTCAATTTTAAACTGAAAATCACAGAATTTTAGAACATGGATTGCTTAATAAAGAAAAGGAATTAAATTATTCCAACCTGGCGCATTCCTTTTGAAAAAAAAGACACATCTCGTGAACAACCAAAGAAAACGAGCGCCCGTTTTGAAAAAAAATTGCATGAAATCCATTGTCATGCTAGACAATGTTTTTCTTTTCAGAATCTAACTTACATATTTATAAGCCTACCATTCATGCATCCTTTCAATATTGCTACTACATATCTTGTAGTCCTGATATATATGTAGAGATTCTTAAGAAAATCCAAAAAATCTGCAACGATATTGGTCCTGACATGACATCCCAGATTTACCACCGTCGTAATGTCACTTTCTTGTGCCTTTTCTATAAATACATTCAGGCAAATTATTCTGATGAAATTTTATCTATGGTACATAGACTATAAGAATTAACGCTCAGTACTAGATTGGCAACAAGGTCTCATACCTTACAGTTGAATTGGATAGGTGTAACCGTAAGTTCTTTGCTAACAGTTTCTTCTTGCTTTCGAACATAATTTGAACTTCAAAATCTTTAAATAAAATGTCAAGCGTTATCTTCCGTCTTATAGAATCTTCTCTCTCCTTAATAATGTTTTTCTTTTTTTCTATCTCATTTAATAGACCTTTGTGTGTCAGTGGCTTTATTGCTTTACTTGGGGTGAAATGATAAAAATGAGCTTTTCTATATGTAAACACGCACAAACACACACAGCGACACCCTTATATATATATATATATATATATATATATATAATTATTTATTTAAAAATTTATTAAAAAACATAAATATGTTATAAAATAAAATCACTACAAAAATAGCCATTTTGTTTCAACACTCTCAGTGTCTTATCAAGTGATGATGTTGAATGTAAAATAAATGGTTTTAAAAGTTTCGAATTAATTAACAATCCTTCACAAGGGGAAAACGTTGTTACAAAAGCTAGATGGACCAATCAAAATACAAGTATAGGAAAATTCAAAAAGCTTGACAACGAAGTCATGTTATAATAGCTATTCAAATATTTAAAATATGGGTAGTATTAAAAAAAGAATATATTCTAACCAATAATTACTAAATTATATGATAAAATTTAATATTAAAATTAAAAACTGCTAATTTCAAGATCAAAATTTAATCGCTATTAAGTTTACAACTATAAAATTACTGAGGAGAAAAGAAGAAATATATATGTTATTCAATTTATTTCTTCATTGAAGTTACTTTAGCTAATTTTATATCCGGTCTTTTGACAATGTATCCATTTTAATCCTAAGAGTGTGTGAATGGGGTCCTAAACTCACGCGTAAAACAAACGCAATCAGATTATATATATAAGCATCCAGACATATTTAAATATATACACAAAAAAAAGTCATTCCGTATACATATAATCATATATATATATATATATATATATATATATATATATATATATATATATATTCAATGATATTTGATCTGGAGCAAATCCATTTTTCTGCTGTATTTCATTTATTATTATTCAGACGATTCTCCGTCTTCTTGTTCTTCTTATTGATTCATATTAACAGATTATAAGATATTTCTAGGGGAAAATGACAGAAAATTTGAAATTGTTTCCTGCTTTATTCATATATCTTGCTGGGTGCTGAGTAATTTTAGCTGTATGAAATGGCAGTGAGGAAAGATATTCTCTATTTTTCCGGTGGGGGATGTTCTGTACTCCATAAATTAATGTGCAAACATTTCAAAATAGATTTATGTAATAGCACCACGAAATCTTTAACGCATGTGCATGTATGCGCATACAAGAAATTTCGAATTGTGTCATAGAAATGTTAGCCAGCATTTTCTGATATTCAGTTCTCGGCATGTTACGTAGGAAATTCGTAAAATCTCGTGTAGATATTTGTTTGAAGACGTTGGTCGGTGGAATTCAACCTGTGTTTACTAAATTTTTCCGACGATGATCACTTTTTCTTTCCATCACCTCTTCAAGATGACAATGTAGAAATAACAGACTTAACAAATTAAATAAGGAAGACGTTTTCACTTGTAAGTGGAGAACTAATTATATATATATATATATATATATATATGTATATATATATATATATATATATATATATATATATATAGTGTGTGTGCTTATGCTAATTTTCTTTAACAACAGCTGACAATTAAAGAGCGAAAGGTGAATTTTAAGAAAACTGACTAATGGAACGTTCATATAAATACTTAATGGAAGATAGTTCTTCCCTCTGGATACGTCTGACTTCGACGTTATACATTATACAAATGGTATTAACTTGTCTAAAACATATTTGACACGGATTGGTGGACCTGCATTCTTTTGGGTCCCTTCGTGACCAGCAACAGGAGATTCGAAGACCCAGCAGCCAAAATGTAGGTTGTGAATAGATTATGGCGTGTTTAACGACCCCATACAACTGGCATTTCGGACGATTCCAGCCGCCAAGAAAATTTTGAATTTTGACCAGTTACCGAGGAATTTTGAGGCCATATAAAATGAGTATTGAAATATATACTAAGACCAACATTAGCTACTTCAACCCATTCTATCACGAAATTGTTTTTATTTTAATAAGAAACAGTAAAGAAAAGTTGATTTTGTTGAAAAATTCACTTATTAAAAGAAGCTGCTCCAGGAGGGTCCCCTCTGGGTTTATGGGCCCTGAAGCTTAAGCATCATTAGTTTCATAGTAGATCCTCCACTGATTTTGGGGGACTGTGGGAGGTTTACCTTCTATCTCCTACGACGCTTCTCTTTCGTTCATATTCTAACCATTCAAGAGAAATTAAATCACAATATGTCCACGAAAACATAAAACTTTTCTTAAACTGGAATTCTAAAAGAAAATTTATAATCGGGGCATCCTCAAATCTAATTTAATTTGTAGTTTGTTGGTATGTGGTTAGATTTCTCGTTCATGCGGGGGTGTATCTCTCAAGATTAGTTGGCCAATTACTATTTAGAAAGGATTTTGATACTCAGTGAGTAACCCAGAGTTATGGCCTTTTGTCAAAACCTAAGCTAATGTTAGTTTTTGATACATGATTTATGGCATAGGGTAATGGGTAGCAAACTTGTTTGGCTGATGAAAACAGAAGATGGCGATTTATCCTGCGAGAAAAGAAACTATAAAAACAAAACTGATAGTTCAGCAGTAAAACAATGAGACTTGGTTGCCAATCTTGTAGCATGCTTAAATTCTTTCAGTTGAGGCGAAAAGGAGAAAAGCTCGTCAGAGCAGTTGCCATGAAAATATTTGTAGAAAAGACAGAGGGAAGTCATGTCACGTCGGTGGGAAAGTGACTGGAGTCGACATCCCAGGTCATTACATTACAGACTCTTCTTTAAATTTTGTCAAGAATGACGAGCACCAGAACAGATATGGCAACAGCATCTAATTCAGGGATGAATGGTATATTTATAAATGTGCAAGAGGGATTCTGATGAGAAGAATTATCTGGTACGACACAGCTAATCTAAAAATAGACCTTGTGATTGATATCCATATGATTCCTCTACTTCATGTCAGTGGGAGACATGAGTCTCAGAAATCTCGAACTGTTGATCTCTTGGAGTTTAGCATCATCCATGCTGATGATAGGCAGAAAATGTTCTCTTTGGTGCTTAAATGAAAGTTTTTCTGTGGTTTCTGGCCAATTTGTCTATATGAGACACAGATTTTTCGACTTGGGTTCTCATAAAAAATGTGTATGGAGCTACTAGGAAATTGGTTCTGGTCTTTTGAGCCCGTGTTGGTCACTCAAAGATTTGTTCGACGTCGTTAGTCGCGACTGCCTCTCCAGAAGTAATTTCAAGATGACTTCTTAAAGAATAAAATTTTACTTTTTAATTTGTGCGCAAGACCAGCTGTTAATTTGTTTATCCTTTTTTATTTCCATACCTCTGGTGGCACAAGTCTATATCAAGGGTAGATAATCATTGTAATTTAAGTTTGGTTCTGTAACTTTCGCTGGAAATTGGGGTATGCTTTTGAATATTATTATTGACCGGATCATTGGCTGTCGACTGAGCTTTCGGGGCCAGTTCCTAAAATGATAACTTATTATTTATTTTGAAAACGGATTCTCTGCTACAGAAACATAACAAAAGAATCCCTGGGAGAGACTCCGTGTATCCAGTGGTATTTGTAACAATAACATCCATAAAAATATTGAACCTGATTTAAGTTATAAATGATGGTAAACGTTCAAGATAACGATGAAAAAGTTAGTGCATAGATGAACTCAAATTATTCACAAGGAAGGAACGAAAACAAAAGTATAGGTTACATTTGATGGGCTAGGTTAGGGGTCGTCCTTTGAACTGTTGAAATGTGTCACGTGTTGACGGACAAAAATACAAGTGTTGAATTATCCGAGAAAATGGACAAAGGAGTGTTATGGTCCGCTTCCTTGTACCACGGTGATAATCCAAGGTAGAACCAAAAAAGAAGAACGCGAACACAGGTATGGAATAACACAGATATATTACAAAGGGATATATACAGAGAAGTAGAAGTGTTAGTATGAACAATCAGGTTTAGTAGAGAGAACAATGTAGTCTCGACCAGTATCCGTATTCCAATGTTTTGCAATTAATTGTCTGAACGCGACTCTGTTTCAGACTGCTTCTGGCTCGACTCTTGACTCGACTTGAACTACTGACTCGACTTGAACTACTGACTCCTGAAGCGCAGTATTTATTAAGTATGGAAAATTCCATTATTATTATTATGGGTAAGATCCCATAACAGGGAGAGAATGGAATAAAGTGGGATCAACATTATTATTCTATCGGGAACATTATTGCGAAGAGAATGTTCAAGGGTCGTTTCTGAAAGAAAGTGGAAATTCAAGGATGAATTGATATGAATAGTCGCTATAAAAAAAAGAAATGATTGAATTTACTCCATTGATGAGGTGAGAAGTGAATGAGGTATTTTGTCTAAGCTCTGTTTAGCCTATACAAACATCATATATAAATGGTCGAGCCAGAACACAACACACATGGCCTAAATATTGCGTTGAAGCAGTGTCCAATTTTATATTTAAATACGCGCTATCTCTAATATTGAGAACATTTTTCCATAAATATAGCATAAATTAAAACTATATTTTATCACACACAAACATATATTTTGTCGCCTATATCGCGTATCCAAGATTTTAATTTTTTCTTTTCTGATCTCTTCCTTTCTGATGATGGCGTTGATGACTAAGTAAACCAATTCTTGCATGGAAGAGCCGATGGCATTGACTGCATGGTAATGTTGATAGAGGACGAATTCGTTTTTGTCGAGCTTTACTCTCTTGTCGTTTGACTTCTTCCTTTTCTCTCTTGATGTTTGATTTCTCCGTTTTATCTTTTGGTAGATACGATTTTTTAGGTTTCGATGGTGATAGAAGATTGACAATAGTTACGTTATGGTCCTTGTGTCAATATAATTACTTTTAAGTCGAGTGGCTTTTAGTGTTGTTTTCATTTGGTCTTTGTATCTTCGAAGAGAGTTACCCCGTGGTTGTTTCCCTGGAGTTAGCTCATTGAATAAATCTTGAATTGGAAACCTTGATTCTTTCATTCTTTCTACTTGTCCTAAACCATCGAAGACCGTATTTACTGATCAACGATTCGATGCTATGATCCTTGGCTTCTTTAAGGGAATGGCTAGCGGCTCTAGACAGTCATACTGGAATTCGAGTGGCCATCCATTTTATTAGTCGGCTTTATCTCGTACTAGCAGCATGGCCCGGCGTTTCCCGTGCTTGATTAAAAAATCGTACGACTCATACAGCAATCGCTATCACTTGACTAAAAATATTTTTGCCCTTCCTTGCCTTTAAAGGAATGCTCTTTGCCGTGCTGATGTTGCTACATGCCTTACTTCTTGCCTGTCTCACACTGCGAATTTTTTCTAAGCTCTATACTAAGCATTAAATCTGTTACGAAAAAAGAACTAAACAAAATGAACACAAAACGATCAGCTTTAAAAAAGGACCCGTAACTGGAAAAGCCGAATGAAAAAAGAATGTTAGCAACAAATACTTTTTCACACCCAACCCAATTCTGCGGAATCAGAATCAACGTTGAGTTTAAGCAAGCGAATGATCCAATTGGAGTAAAGTGGCATGCAGATTTAAATTTTTCCCACTTGTGACGAATGCAGCTATTGATTTTTTTGCATGCTAGTTAACATTCGTGTCAGTCAGCTGTTGGGTCTCACGCTGGCCAATAGAATCTTCCTGCCTATTCGTGGCAGCCAGTTATTGGCTCTCACTCTGGCCAGTAGAAAATGGCCGCAAACTACAGGAAAGCAGCCGTAGAAGCATTAAAAATCGATTATTTCTACTATCGATGGGAGTTGGGAAATGCAAAGTCGGTCTTGGCCTTCCTACTGACTTGGAGTATGTGCATATAAATTTTGGTGCAAATCCGTCGAAAATTGCGGCCGTGCATTCGTTACACACACACACACACACACACACACACACACACACACACACACACACACACACACACATCCTGCCTTTTATAGATAGAGATCTAATAATTGGATTCTTTCCTGATCGCTTCCTTTCTGATGATGGCGTTGATGACTAAGTAAACCAATTCTTGCATGGAAGAGCCGACGACATTGAGTGCATGGTAATGTTGGTGGAGGACGAGTTCGTTTTTGTCGAATTTTACTCTCTTGTCGTTTGACTTCTTCCTTTTCCCTTCTTCTGGTAGCTTCGAAGTTTTTCGTTCCGATGGTGAGGGAACATCGCTAGTTGGTACGCTCTTGCATTTCTGTTTCAAACAATGTAAGCTCATGCCCAGTGGATTTCAGTGTTGTTCTGAGTTGATCCGTGTATCTTCGAAGATGGCAACCCTGTGGTCATTTCACTGAAGTCAGATCACTGAGTAAGATATATAATTCATACTAAACAAATTAATATTTACTAAGGCAATAAAGAGAAGAAGATTTATTACATGACTATAGCATTTGCGAAAGGTCTGTTTTATTTTAAATCATCTGCATTTTAATCCCTAACATTTTACTGGATTCAAACGCTGATAACAGGTGCTCGTGATTAAGACAAATAGGGTTCAATGGCGTTATATTTATCTTAGATTTGAATAATAAAAAATTGCGTCGCCAAAAGCAACCGTTATTAAAAAAAAAGTCTTATATTTCCATATGATAACTGCAAACAGATTTATACATGAATTCCTCATTATTTATCTAACTCTAATTTAGCATAAAACAGATTAAAAAAAAACACAGTTTGCGTAAAGTGAAATCAAATAGGAATTCTTTCACGAGGTTTGAATCATAAATATGTATCTCCCGAGCAGATTTATTTTCAGAAGCCAAACAACTCAGGTGTAGCTCCATAAAATTACTTTATATTTATATACATGTTCGGGAGACATTTGTTTTTTTTTTACATACGTGCAACACACACACATACAT
Source organism: Acanthosepion pharaonis (assembly GCA_903632075.3). Classification (NCBI taxonomy): domain Eukaryota; kingdom Metazoa; phylum Mollusca; class Cephalopoda; order Sepiida; family Sepiidae; genus Acanthosepion; species Acanthosepion pharaonis. Next base: position 2,365,345 of record CAHIKZ030005533.1, read on the forward strand.
ACGTACATACATACATACATGCATACAAATACAGACATACATTTAATGTAACCTGAAGAGTAAAGAGATCTGCAGCAATATTCAAAATTTATTAATTAGAATATAAAAAGTATTATGATTTCAAAAGCATGTCAAAAAGTCACGCCAAAAAGATATATTTATAAATGGTACTTTCAAAGATAAAGAAAAAAAAATCAACTAATCACTTTAGATTTTAACAAATTCAAAGAAAATCGAGTTTGTTACCCGGGTAAACAAATACATACAAAACTTTGCAACAGGTTGTAGTCAGTCAGTCCCCCCCCAAAAAAAAAAGAAAAGAAAAGAAAAGAAAACAATGACTGCTATTCTACGCGAACTGGCGTCATGAGACTCATTTTGTTCGAAAAGATAAACGAAACAGTGAGAGATAAAGAAAATGAAAAAAAAAACTACTTTTAATGAAACTACATCCTAGTCTCTCAGTCAATGCTCTCATCACTCATTTATCACGCACAATACGGCAGTAAACTATGAGTAATGGCATTTACGAAAATTTATGAAATATCTCTGTATAAAAAACATATCCATTACTATTACAGCGGTATGTAAACCTACTTATAAAAGACACTGGTGGCCTGATGCGGACCAACCAACGACTATAGATTACTACAAGATTGATGGATAAGGATGGATAAGTCAGGTCACGAGTGTAGGAATCAATAGAGGCAGAAGAAAAGGAAATTATTAAATTGTTATGTAACAAATAACTAATTTATACTGGAATCTTACTTATTATAAAACGCAGATTGTGTGTGTGTGTGTGTGTGTGTGTGTGTGTGTGTGTGTGTGTGTGTGTTGTGTGTGTTGTACGTTTATATATTGGATCGGATTTCCTACATTTTTCAACCGATTTCAACAAAACTTCACAGAACTACGTAAAATTACCTTGCGGTGGTTCTGACAGCGCCAAAAATTGGAAAAACACAGTTGACGTTGCACGAAATCAATTTGAAAACACGATAAAACACGATTCTGTCTCCAGAATGAAAGGGGGACAACTCATATCGAGTTATACTTATTATAAAACCCAGGTTGTTTGATTGTGTGTGTGTGTGTGCGTGTGTGTTCGTTTATATATGAGATCGGATTTCCAACATTTTTCAACCGATTTCAACAAAACTTCACTTTTTTTTGGTAGGTAGTGTTTCTTATTGTCTTGCACACTTTTTTCTTTATTTTTACATTCAGAGTGCTTTAAAAATTCTATTTACAAGAGAATTGTTTATAATAAAATTCTATTCAATCGATAGACTCATAACGATTGAAAACAATGTTTTTGTTTGAGTTTGGGTTGGACCAATTCGTAAAAAAATAAAAAAATAAAATAAACTAATTAAGACATGCGTGTCCGTCAACCTTAAACAATAATCTTTGTCAATTTTATTTTTCAGTCTTTATGATGGTCGATAGTTGATCTATCTCTTACTGTTACATCCCCGGGCAACGCCGGGCTCTACTGATAGTATTAAATAAGGTTACAGAATGTAGAAAAGTTCATTGGAGTGTTAGAAGCTTTTAAAATGTGTGTACTGTATGCGTTACAAGAGAAAAGATTAACATCTTTTTTGACAAAGTTTAACATACGCACACGCAAACAAATAGTGTGTCAAAGGTCGTTTTTGCCTCTTGTGACCATATTACTGTAAAATCCCTCGTCAATTTTTATTGTTTTAAAATGTAAGGTACGTTCAACCTGGTCGGTGCCTCGGTGAGCGACCGCTTGAGAATATTAGGTACTCTAACCTTAAACGTACGGGTGGTGTAGAGGATAACCGCTGGCAACTGGAAAACGACGAGCTGTGTTGCAATTCCAATCGTGTTCGTTATATTCAGTTACGCACGAATTCCCTTAGGAACGTCATTAAAATACAACTTTTTCCCTCACAGCTATGAGTTAATTAGTTGGACTTGTATCAGTAAATCTTCATTAGCCCCCCCCTTCTGGCTTTACATAACATGCAAAAGGTTGATAAACCGTAAAAAACTAATCAATCAACAATTAATCAATGTTTTAAAAAGTTATTTTTCGTATTTGGATAAAACCCAAGCATATGAAATTGCATTCATGTTTTCGAGAAAGGAGAAAAATGTATTAAACACTATTTGTTTTATTTGATTATTTACAATAGTAATTTTATATTTACACGTTTATAAAAATATGCGAACCAACTATTTTGTGCTAGTGCGAAGGAAAAGTACTAGAAGGAGGAAAAAAAGTCCTAACCCCAAAAAGAAGAAGTATTGAGCAAAATTTCATGGGAAAAATAGCTCGGGGGTGGTGGTGTAATCCCTATTTCTTATGTGGACTGACTATATATATATATATATATATATATATATATATATATATATATAGTGAGCACAGGATATACCAGGGAGCTTGCTTCAGCAATTAGTTGGAGATTCGTTTCCAGCTGTGCTGGTCGAACTCTCTGCCTTCAGGCAGAGATGAACCCAGACGAGGCTATGCCGAAAGGAAGAGTCTCATCTGGGGTGGTAGACAACTACCCAACCCCGTGTATACGGGTCTACGGGGAATTTTTGCCCGAGCTTTACCTCGCATTAAAAACGGCCTTGTGTCACATCCTGCCTCAGGGAGGTAAGGTAAATATCCTTACTTCGGCAATTAGTTGGAGATTCGTCTCCAGCTGTGCTGGTCGAACTCTGCCTTCGGGTAGAGAGGAACGCAGACGATGCAATGCCGAAGGGCAGAGTCTTGTCTGGGTTGATAGATTATAGATGTATATGAGGAATTTTTGCACGAGCCTACGGGCTCGGTTTTGCCTCGCATTAAAACGGCTTTGTGCCACATACTCTCTCGCGGGGAGGTAGCGTAAATATCCTTGCTTCGGGAATTTCTAGCCTGCCACCAGATCCCCTATCTTTCAGTAGTGTATTCTCTTTTATAATAAACCTCTCTTGCTTCATCTACTGTTCTGTTGTGTTCCTGTTCCTTCACTCGAATACCACCTTTGTCTGTTTGCAGCCTCTTTAAGGATACAACAAATTGCAATGTAATATTGATTATTTACCATATTATAAAGAAATAACCATGAAAACATTTTGTAAACATTTTCTCTGGGCAAAAGAAAAAGATATTTAAATGAACATCTAAAGGCCTGTAACTATAATTAAACATTTTGAAAAAATGCATTTTCCGTGCAATTTTTTCATTTTTCTCTTTTCGCAAATTCACTAAAATAAGTTGTAAGCATCTGAATCAATCCTTTTTTTGCTCGAGATTTGACGACAAAGATGTTAAGCATTGTTTATTTATTTCACTGTTTATTTACAAGAAACTGTTTAATATTTTTGTTGTCAATTCCCGAGAAAAAACATGAATAAACCCAGTTTCACATATTTAGGCCTCATTAAAATTCTAAAGATGACATTTTAAACCAAGAGAAATTGTCCACGAACTATTTCGTACCAACGATGTGAAGAGAAAAAGGGTACGTATATTAAACTTTTTCTTTTATATGTTAATGTGACAAAGGTTTACTACTATTGTGAGTGGCCTCTTCGAACGAATTCTTGGTGACTGACTTTAAAGTGTTAAAGTAAAGAATATTATGTACAAAGCGTTGTTGCTGTTTTGCGTTGTGTGGAGCTACTGAAGAATATTCGTTTGTCGTCTTTATTTATTGCTTCAAATAGGCTCACAACGACAGTTTCTGCTTTATAAAAACTAGTAACCTGATTGGTTCTAAATTGCTAAGTGACATTTGTTTTTCATATTTATAAATTTTGTGTGAATGAGTTTCCTCTCAGCGCCATAAGCTAACACATTTTTAGACGTCTAGCTCTGAGATTGATGAAATTTGAAGGTACGATACTATGGACATTTTAAATAATACGATTGCTCAATGTGAAAAGATTATCTACACGAATAAGTTCACACACAATTTTTAATACAAATTCTTTGTCATAAAAATGAAAATAAAGTGTAGTTTAAAAATTTTACCCCATTTAATGGAAATTTATAATATTTCTGTCAATGACTAGTTACCAAAGCTGCTATAGATCAGATTCTTCTTTATAAGTCGTGTCACCTCAGGACGTAGGCGATCATCTCTCTCCACAACTTCCTGTTCTTTGTAGTTCTTAATAAACTTCGTCTTTTTGCTACTTTTTTATTTTTCCTAAATCCTGTCCCACATTTATTTACTCAAGCTCACTAAGTATGTCATGTGTTGCTTTCCTCTGTTCCACTTGCCTACAATCTGTCCTTTGAGTATCAGATCTGCCAATCCCTCTTTCCTCATGATCCCCGGAAATATCAAGGGTCTCTTCCTGATGTTAAGTACAATTTTGCTTATTGCTTCCATTCGTCTAAAATCTCGTCATTGCTCACATGTTCGGTCCATGGCATTCTCGGCATCCTTCTGTAGAACTACATTTCTCTTTCTTCAAGTCTCTTCTTCATTTTGAGGCGAATTTCCTGCACTCGCTACCATCCAGGAGGTCACATATAACGCAACAGTTTCGTACTCATTTTCTTTTTATCTAACAAACCTTTTCTATTTCTTAATATTTTGCTTAGATTTTGGTGGCATAGCTAAATAAGCCCACTGTCACGAGAATTTCAGTGAGCGACCCATGATCCAGAAAAATCTGGTGAAATTTCCAACAGTTTTCTGAGTACTGATGATTATATGACTTCGGATGATTTTCCGTCCAGTCTTGTTCTGTCTTCAATCATTACAAGCAAAATTCATCGTAGTGTAGCGGTTAATTTACCAAGTCACAACTACCCATTGGCTTAACGCCTCCAGCAAAAACCAAGAAATTATTGCAACACGCCACTGAGAAATATGGACGATCCCATAAGTGAAAAGGTATAGGAAATACACCCTATTTTCAACGCAATTACATACCATATTGAAACACTCCCAAACTTTATTTTCTACCCAATAATAGACAATATTACAAACGTGCCAAATAGATTCCACAATAAACGCACATCGTTTAATTCATCTTCCCTGTTAAATATTTGACCAATAAGAGAAAAGTAAAACCCAATTTTTCTTGAGTCTACTTTCGAAAAAAATTTCTTATAAAAACCTATAGATTTTCTTCCCTAACTATAAAAGTCTTTTTTCAACCTCTTTTCTTTTTACCCTCTTCCCAAAGAGTTTGAATCAACTAATAGACTATTCCTTTTCGACTCATGAAAATTAATGTGCATATATTTTTAATACAAATGATTTATTTAACAGGCATAACCATGTTTTCTTCATTTTTATTCTATTACTAGCAGCCAAACCCAGCTGATCGATCAGAAAAAGCGTTCAACTAGAATGGAGCAAAACAGCATCATATTTAGATGTAAGAGTCTATCTTCAATTATTTTAAAGTACTTTAATTAAAAATATTTTGAATTAATGAAGTTACTGATATAACGGAAGTGGTCTGTATTTATTCAATCGAAGTTAGCCGAGGACATGAAGGGGTAAAACAGGCAACATGAAGACCCACTTCAGACCAAAATTATTTTGGAGTTTTTGAAATTCAATTTGTCAGTGTGCTGCCAGGGATGTAAATGAGGATATATTTACAAATCAATTGTTAAGTTTGATGAAAATTGGCTAAAAGATCAACGAAAAATAAGAAACCAGTAAAAATCGCCATCTTTTGTTATTTAGGCGGGTTTTCCCTAGATGGTTGGACTCAATTATCAAGTTAAATGATTGTTAAACAATCAAATTATAGTTGGCTACAAATGAGTGAAGGTTGTATTAGATTGCTTGAAAATTGAGTGAATTTTTAGTTTAAAATTTGTGTTGAAATCGATTTTTCGTTTGTCGTGGTTTTTTGCTAAACGCAGTGGCGTAGAAATAAAAATTAGGTATTGTTGATCTCGCCATGATATAAGTAACCTACATATCGAGTTTGAACGGAATAGGAGGAAAAATGTTGAATTTATTGAGTTTTAATTGGCGTTATCGATTATTGATTTTTTAAAAATTATCGATATTTTACACGAAGATCCTATCTCTTACATTGTCCCATGTATTTGCCAAGTTTGGTCAAAATCAGTTGAATGAATCTTGAGTGAAAAGGTATCACACAGACATCCTCTGTTTTATATATAGAGATATTGTTTGGATTTCAGACGTTTGGATTTTTAATATGAAAAATATGTTAACGACCAAATTTCCATATATATACATCATGTGCCGCCTGTGAGTAGACGGAATTAATATATATGCATTTTAAACATTTTTTTCCGATTGTCAAATGCAGGCATTTAAAAAGTATATTTTAAACGGTTGAGGGCTATAGAATTTTATCAATTATGTTGGTGGGGACAATATAGGGTTTGTTATTTGAATATTGTTTGGTATTTCAGGTTGATCAAATTTGAGATCAGTGAAATATTTTCAACCCATGCTTGTGAGAGTTCGCTAGTACATGTGAGTATGTTTAGTGGTATACGATTTTGATCCGACAGTGTAAGTTGCATATACAACCGACTGCGTATTTTAGCTATAAAGAATAAATCACGTGGACGTTTTTCTTGTTACATGAGAAATATTTTTTTCCAAGCGCAATGGGAAAGTCATTCAGTAAAAAGATATCATTTCATGCGGGCAAACGCACACGCACACATCCAGAGAGATCATACGCAAACAGAAATGAAAATTGAAAGAATGGGAGGGGAAGACGGAGAAAAAAAAACACATATTCAAACACATTTTCATGCTTCCTTATAAACTTAAACTTTATTCATTTTATTCGGAAAGCAAGAATATCTTTTTAGCTACAAAATCCTGAAGGTGACTATTGTCTGATATTCGGAGATAGGATCTTGTTGTTTCACGAGTTATTCGAACTAATGTCGTCATCATTGTTACTTTTATTATAGCGTTTCGATAGATGTATTTCTTGGTTTTCTGCAGTCCTTCCTTCATTTGGTTCGGGTTTTCTTTTCTAATTAGTTAAATACGTGAAACCGGATTTTCTCGGGGAGTCAATGAGATTATCTCTATATAAATGTTCAAGAACAAGATTCTGAACCATCTATAAACGATAAAACAATATCAAAATAGAAAATATGGGCCCGGACTTTATTATAAAAACAATAATGATAAGGATATTCGTGCTAATAAATAGTAGATTCTACTAAACTTTCTGAACCCAGGAAATGTATTTCTTCTACATTATTTTATTCATTATTTACATTCAAAGAAATATCCTCATATTGTATTGTTACTATCACAACATTTCGGCCATTGTGATCTCCGGTCTTCTTCAAGGACTTTTGAACTGAATATTTCGTTTAATCTACGATGGAATAATTTTTGTTGACCTTCTATACATGTCTAATGATATCCCGTCTTGTTCTTTTAAAAAACTTCTCACTAATTGCGAGACCTGTTTCCAGTAACACTGAGTCTGTACTAAGGCCCAGCAATTAAACTTACAGTTATTATGCAACCAGATTGACGAACCTCAGCTTTAATCCTCTATACTGTTGTCCTATTGAACAATTCTGAAGCTAGAATTGAAGCCTTAAAAGTAAGTGTCTGCCGGCTTCTGCCTTACTGTGACGCTTGGCCTCCTTCGTCGCCACTCCTCTTTTTTAATGTTACTTGCTGTCAAGTTTGACTATCTCCCCTGTCTCTTCTCTTTATTTATTTTTTGTAGATTAAATAAAGGATTCTGTTCGAAATTCCCTGAAGGTTATTCGAATCGACAGATACCTGTAGATCGCCTGTGCGTACATACGTGGAAATATTGTAATAATAACCACAAGGATATAAATAATAAATATTAGAATAATTCTGATTGTCATTATGGTGAAACGGGAATGATATCTTAGTTCAGCGTGATTCAATTTTTATAAAATAATCATATTTACAAAGAAATAAAACATTAAGTTCTTGTCATTATTTTGGTAAATAATTACTTGATTGTTCGCTATTATCGATCACTAACATTGTTGATGATAATGGGGGAAAAAAAGCTTTTAAAAATGCGTTGTCAAATTTGTCGTCTGCAAATCTAAATACTTCATTTTACTAAAAAACAGGTTTCTTTGAAAGTGACTACCTTTTGCTTTTATTCTATTTAAATATTTAACTTCTACGATCTTTAGTTTTACAGATCGTCAAATTGAAATATTGAAACAGAATAATTTCTTTAAAAATGTAAGATTTTATTTTACCCCATTCAATTTGACATTCAATCTATCTTCAAAAATAGTAATAATTATCAAACTTGTTTTATAAATCGCTACAGGAAACAACGAGGTTACCACTAGACATAGTCCTGAGTGGAGGTTTTGAGGAGTGTGGAACCACCTCTTAATTGCATTTGTTCCCAGCTTCACCCAGAATTGGGTTTATTTCACCTGTTAGAATCCCGGCTATGGCAATTAGTGAATCACCAAAGAAAAACAAAACACTATGAAAGTATAAAAATACAATTTTATAGTAAAATAACAATAATACACATTTCTATGAAAAGATGCCAACAATACAATTTTAAAGCAAAATGACTAACAATACATTTCATCTGTAGAATCATTAAATATATTTCAATTAAATCTCGACATTAAATTACCCATAAGAAGTTGATATGCCGTTAAACAAACAAATTAGTCTACTAGGACACAGCATTTAAACAATATGTCGAAATAATGAAGAACTAAATGGCACAAGATTTAATTAATCTATTTACAAACTCTGTCTATATTTCTGAGATGAGGCATTGTAATTATCTATATTGTTCGGACTGTAGTCTTCATCTTTGTTGTCATATTCGTCAAGGACACATGGTCCAGTGGATTGACGTAATCCAGTGAATTAACCCAAAGGGTTGTGAGTTGAATACCTGACAACAGCATAGATGAACAAAATCTTGGAGAGTTGAGTTACTAAAGGGAAATAACTAAAACTGAGATATCCGGAAGAGGCACGACCTGTGGAACTAGAACTATCTACCCCTGTAGACGAAATTCCAATCACGCGAAGAAGACTGGAGCGTACAACGGCCGAAACGTCGTTAATAAATCAACAAAGATGAGAACAACAGTCCGAACATTGTAAATAATGTAAACTATTTACAAACGTCTAAATATTGTTTTCTTTTTTTAAATTCAGTTTATAAACAATACGAACTTTTGTTCAGAGCCATTATTTTTCTCTGATATATTACTTTTTCTAAATAAATTGCATGTCTATAAATACGGCATCCATTAAGTTTAATAAAAGTTATCGTTTAAATATTCTCATGCAGTCTTCGTGACTTCCGTCTCTCTTAGTCTTTGGAGTCAATATAATATTTATTTATCAAATGTTTCATTAAATAATTTTCTTTCTTTTCTTGAAGTTATCATTTTTGTAATCTTAAGTTATCTTTTCAAGTCTCAACGAACAGGACTGCCATAGGAGATAGACATGTTTGTATGCTCTCAATGGCCCTGCCATGCATATTATCTCTATATAATGTGAATACCTTCGTCGCTGGACACGTGTCCAATCAATTGCTACGTCTGCTGCAAGGAAAGTTCGTTCACTGTGTCGTGTAGGAGGGCGCCGAGGTGAGCACGGAAGCCTAGGACGCGAGCCCGGGTGGAGCCGACCGCGGGTGCAGATCTCGGTGGTAGTAGCAAATATTCGAACGAGACCTTCGAAGACCGAAGTGGAGAAGGGTTCCGTGCCAACAGCGGTCGAGCACGGGTCAGTCGGTCCTAAGACGCAGGCGAAAGTCTTCCCGAAAGGCGCCGGATCTGTAAGTCTCTCTTTTGTTGTCCTCAAACAAAACGACACGAACGACGAGCGGCCGGCCTTCCGTCGAAAGGGAATCGGGTTAATATTCCCGAACCCGGACTCGGAGAGTGCCCGGGGGTGGCGGCGCTGCTGGCAGCGATGTCGGTGGCGTCTCGTCGCTTCTCGGGCGAAACCGCGGTGACGCAATCGATCCCGGAGACGTCACCGAGAGCCCCTGGAAGAGTTCTCTCTTCTTCGTAAAGGACCGTGTCCGTGGAATCGGCTCGTCCGGAGATACGGAAAAGGTACCTGTAGAGCACCGCGGCTCGGGCGGCGTCCGGTGCATTTCGGCGGCCCTGGAAAAACCGGGTCCGGTTTTCGCAGCTCTCTCAGCAGAATCCATCTTGCATATTTATAAATCCACAATTCGTTCGGGCATTGAATACTGTTACCATATCTGTTCTTCTTCTTGACAAAATTTAAACACGGGTGTGTAATGCATCTGTCTATATTTCTGAGATGAGGTATTATGTACACCATTTACATTATTCGGACTATTGTCCTCATCTTTGTTACCATATTTATCATAACGTTTCGGCCGTTGTACGCTCCGGCCTTCTTCAGGTGGTCGGACTATCACTTTATTTCGCTCGCTGGGGCAGACTCTTCTAGTTCCACGTGCCATGTCTAATGGATATCAGTTATCAGTTATCTCCTGTTAATTTCCCTCACCATGTTCTCCACCGCCTTAACCAGGTATTGAACTCACACTCTGGATCTAACCAACATCTTTATCCACTGTGCCATGTGTCCTTGAATTCAGTTCGACATTCCAACAACCCGAAGAAGGCCGGAGCGTACAACGGCTGAAACTTTGTGATAAATATGGCAACAAAGGTGAGGACAACAGTCCGAATAATGTAAATAGTGTCTGTAATGTAATCAGTCCTTACCAGTCATGTCTATTTCAGTTACTGTCTAACCGATGGGACGTGGCTGTCTTTTCTACTAATATATTCATGGTAACTGTTATGATGATCTTTTTTTTCCAACTAGGTCTCATAAATTTTCTGTTGAACTTATAACTGCCACGTCTACCCTATGTTTTTCTCGCATTTTCCCACCTACAGGACTCCCTTCCGATTTTTGCTTCCCTGATAACAACAATTTTCAAAAATTTAAAAGCAACTTCAATCACCATCTTCCGTCTTCTTGAACCCTGTCCCTTTTTTTGCTTTCTTCAGTTTTTGCCATTCTCACTCTTCACTTTCACTTTCACTTTCTCTCTCTGTAACTCCTGCGTTCGCGTGGCATTATCACCTTACTTGGGGATGAAACGAGTAAAAAAAAATTGTTTAATATCGCTAACCTCCAAATTTTTTGTTCAGCCATGGTAAATTATTAGTTACCATGATTAATTTCGTAATAAATGAATATTTAGTTACATAAAAGTGATAAAGATTCATTTCTTTCAACTGTTTTGTTCATACCTGAGTCATGCCTCGTAAAAAGGTACTTAGGAAATGGTTGTGACATGAAAATGGTTGTAAAATAAAAGCAGTTCTACTATATTATGTGGTCTACCTCATTTACTATTATAGCATGCACTCTACCCCGCTATGAATTATACCGTGACCTCACCTCACCTCCGTGCCGGTCTACCATTTTTATGAGAGAGCGATCTGCTAGATACGTTATAGTGTTTGATACCGTGCTAGACCGTAGATTATAGTTGCACCAAGAAAGCTATGTTCGATGTGTTACAAAAGTCATTTGTGCTTTGGATGATTTATATTTGAGGACGTTAAAATCAATCGAACAAAAACAAAATATGATTTCGCGACACAACTCAACAGTAGCATTAAATTTACCCCCCTCACTAAAAAAAAAACCTTCAGTAGATATTTTTTGCTACATCACTGATTAGATTTTAATTATTTATTTATTTCTAACAGTCATCCAATACGTTTAATTGCAAATTTATGGGTTACTGAGGGGTTATTTTTATTCACGAAAGATTGGGAAAACTGTGACACTCTTGGCAAGGGATGTGGATAAAGTCAAGAAGATAGAGAATTCATGACTTTTTTGTTCTTTATTTTAAAGTAAATTTCACCCTGTATAAGACCGGCGGAGAAGCCACTTGAAGTAGAGGGTTTCGATAAGAGGTAATTTATATGGATAAGAAGGGGAAGATAACGGTTGACTCTAGACTTGACTAGGATTGTAGTGATCGGGGATGTATCTTTTCTTTTTTAAGCATTTCACCCCAAGCAAGGCGGGAAGCCACTAGGACGCAAGGGGTTACAGAAAATTTAGAGCAAGATCAGATAGGCGTGATAGAAGAAAGGATGAGGAGAAGGGTAGTGGATAGATCAAGGCAACTGGAGATGTCGATTGACATTACACTTGAATAGCTGGTGATTATAGCTCACATGGAAACAGGAATAGGGAAGGGAGTTCCACAGGCGAGAGGTGCGAGACATGAAGCTATTAGAGTAGAAGAAACGGCTACATTTAGGAGTTTCGACAGTGAAGGGGTGAGAGCGGGATGCCAGCCTCGTAAGACGCTTGAACTCATGACGTCTGGGAACCAGCGAATGCAGCTCCTCGGAGCAATTACCATGAAAGTATTTGTAGAGCAGACAGAAGGAGGCGACGGCGCGTCTGTGAGAAAGTGACTGTAGATGAGACGCCAGGGCAGGGCCAACTACATTGCATATCCGCCTCTGGAGCCTATCAAGAACCCCGAGGCAAACAGAAGGGGCACCAGACCATATATGACAGCAATACTCCATCTAGCGAGTCTGATCCATAGAGCTGTGGTTCTTGGGGAAAAAAGCTGTTTGAGTGGAATTAACATCTCGGCGATGGAATACGGAGAGAATGTGGGTGGTTTGCTATTATGTCAGTGGCATGGCGGGTACTAGCCGTGAAGGTCAAACCTGGTGGAACTAGGAGATGTAGCTCGTCTGAGCACTTTCCATGGTAGTAGCGACAGAACAGTGAGATTTAGATACACTCCTATTCAAAATCTTAAGACCAGATACAAAAGGGTTTAAATAAAATAAAATACTCTTACTTTAATGGAAAAATATCTGTGAAATATTTACATTTAATTAGAATATGTAGCTTATCAAAAAACAAGTGAAAATTTTAAGCTTTTGGTTGATTAATTTAAACAAACATTGAAAAAAGTATTTTTTGGTTGGTCATGAAGATAAGACCATGTAAATAAAAACAGAAAATACAGAACAAATAAGTCACAACAATTTAATATTCAGTATATCTTCTATCTTTGCGAATTACTTCGAAAATTTACTTTGGTATACTCATTATTAACTTGAGGGTGCTTGGGATGCTCGCACGAAGAACATCCATAGATTCAAATTGCGATCCATCTTTAGGAGTATCATTTGCCATCCATCCCCAAACATTCTTGACAGGGTTTCGACCTGGGGAGCACAGTGGATGGCTCAAAATCTGAATTTTGTTTTCCATAAAGCACTCCTTCGACCTTAGAGCGTTGTGGATTGCAGCATTGTCCTGCTGGAAAATCCAGTTTTCTCCACATAGATGAGACATTCAGGTGTTACCGATGCCGTTCTTAAAATTTCAATGTAACTAGCAGCTGTTTGACGACAGTTTATATCCTGTAACTCAAGAGTTCCATTGTACAAAAATGAATCCCAGAGCAAAATTGATCCACCTCCACTGTATCGTGTTGAAAAAAAATTCTTTTGGGACATCTTTTGCATGCCAGTAACGCTGAAAACCGTCTGGGCCATCAAGGTAAAGTTTTTTTCTCATCTGAAAACAACACTTTCTTCCATTGATCCACATCCCAAGTTGGACAACCGGAAGCAAATTGTAAACGGGAGGTTTTACGGCCAGGAAGAAGGCGAGGCCTCTGCAGCCGTTTAATCTTCTTAAACCCTTTCTTGCTTAAATGCTGAGCTGCATTCTTCATCTCTATTCACTTTTATTTGATTTGATGTTAGGCTTGAATCTCTCTTAACTTCTCGCCTAATGGATCTGTCTAGAGATGGTAAGATTTTATTGGGGTGACTGCTTTATTTTTTAGAAGCAGATCTGGGTTTTTAATGAATTTAGCAATGACAGTTCTGCTACGTCCAATTTCATTTGCAATGTCTCGTTGCGAAAGAGCACGTCTTTGAAGTTCAACAATCTTTGCCTGTTAAAACTTTGTTAAATTTTTAACCTTTAGCCATTTTAAAATCTGAAATTTAATGTTGGAAATGAGCTAAGTAGATATCTACATGTCTGAATCTATGAGTACACTGACTAGTTCTAAACGTTTTTGTTCAGTAATTTTTTTTCATACATAGTCTCATCGTTATGACCAACCAAAAATACTTTTTCGATGTTTGTTTAAATTAATCAATAACAAGCTTAAAATTTTCACTTGTTTGTTGAAACTACATTTCCTAATTAAATGTAAATGTTTCGAAAATATATTTCGATTGAAGTAACAGTATTTTAGTCCTTTTGTAAGTGGTCTTAAGATTTTGATCTGGAGTGTAGACATTGTGTTCTAGCGAGAGGTTGTAGAGACAAAAATCGGTTAAAAATAGTAAAGCCTCAATTTCTCAAATCTTAATGCGAATAGGCCTTTAAAAATGATGAAATCCAAATGCTTTTACTTATTAATTAGTGTTGTGGATTCCGAGATGAAATTCGGTGTCCAATGAATGACAAACGCAAGAAATAAAGATAAGAAATTAAATGTATTTACACAATAATACAATGGGTATATTGTTAGTAAATCCAGGAACCCGGTTAGTTGTAATAATAATATATATAGATAGATATACTCTCGAAGTAGGACTTCCTTAGAGTCTACGTGCTTGTAATTGACTTCTATAAGCGGTTACCTCACACTATTACTCTACCTCCAACTCAATCACAATCTCTGTTCACTCTCTCTATATTCTGACTGACTGGGTATTTAACGGCAGCAGTTCAAGTAACACTCTGGTCGAGTCCACTTATATGAAAAAGGGGAGGACCCCATAACAATTAGTCTTTTTATTTAGCAGCTTTATTAAAAAATGGATTATTGTTTGAGTTATGAAAGAGAGGGCTGTAAATTTAACCACTAAGGTCGTCAAATCATTCTTCGATGAAGCATCTTTTTTGCTTCCATTTTCTCCCAACTTTTGTCATTGCTCACATATTCAGTCCATGATATTCTCAGAATTCGTCTTTAGAATCGTATTTCTCTTGTCCCAAGTCTTTTTTGTGTCTGAGATCGATTGTCTGCCATTTACTATCATATAGGACGAGCGATATTACATAAGAGCACTCTTTTCTTTGTTGATAACGAGTTTTACAAATATATATAATTCTCAGAAATTCGAATGTGAGACATTCGCAAGCTATTTTAAAAAATGCTTAAGATTTATTTTTTAATAGTTGATATGACGAAACCACAGTATATCTAATTTCCTTAGGCAAGGGTCTATCCAGAACGTAGCGATTAGACTCCAAAAATCTAACGAGTTTTACAAAGATATATAATTCTCAGAAATTCGAATGTGAGACATTGACAGGCTATTTTAAATAAAAGCTTAAGATTTATTTTTTTAATAGTAGATATGACGAAACCACAATGTATCTAATTTTCTCAGGCATCGGTCTATCCAGAACATACCGATTAGACATACAAAAATCTAACCAGGTTATCAGATTTTCTAGACACACCATGTTGTTTGTTTAGATCTCTTAATAGTAGGTATAATGATCTTAAATTGTCTGGGTCTTAATCAAGAAGATAGCTATGTCTGATTACCTTTCAATGACGTCTGGTGATTACTATCGCTGTCAAATATTTATCTGGAAAACGTTCTAAAAGAGGACATAAAGTGCGACACGGAAATCCGAAAGTGCGTCGGGATAACGAAAAGATGCGTTCCAAAAACTAAGCAAAGTATTAAGAAACGCACAAATTTCGTTAGAAACAAAGAAAATAGTACGGAACTGTTATGTAATATCAGTCCCCCTATATGACAGTGAATGAGAAATTAAACAAGAAAGTGGTTCTACAGAAGGATGTTGAGAATAACATGGACTGAACATGTGTGCAACGACGAGATTATAGAGACGATGGAAGCAAAAACGACACTTACACTTAACATCATAAAGAGGTAGTTGAAATTTCTAGGGCTCATAACGAGGAAGGATGGTTTGGAAAATTTGATACTGACAGGACATTAAGTTGCAAGAGGGAGAGAGGAATGCAAGGCATAACATAGCGTGTGTAAATGGTTGGAAGAACAGGGATTAGAAGAGACAGCAAAAATACAAAATTTACTGAGAGCTACAAAGGACAAGATATTGTGGAGAGCCATGATCGTCAACGACTTGAAGGGAAAGGCACAAATAATAATAATAATAATAATAGTTTTTAAATTAATGGAATTTTCTGATCAGTTAAAAATATTATGTTTAGTTCTTATGTTCAAGTGGCCTGAAGAATTATTTATAAAATGAGAAAGCAATTTTTATTGAAGTGGACTTAACAGGATAGATTTACGTTGTTCTTGTCAATCTTGAAAATAGCTGATGATTCTGTCATCAGAGAGAATCTAGACATTCGAGTAGTCCTCAAAATAAACGGCGGCCATCGAAGCTGTTATTACGTACTAACACTCCCAGCTGATGAATAAAACGCACCAATCTTAGAGACAATGAAGATCTAATTCTCATTGAAACAAGTCAAGGAACTTAATAAATGGCGTCGTAAGACGACAAGAATAGAATAAACAAACTGAGCCTATTTTTCTTGTTCTTCATCCTGTGTTGTAACCGATCTTCAATCTCATCAGTGATAGAATATATATATATATATATATATATAAAGCAAAAGGAAAAACTTATCTCGGCACACCGTTTTGTCTTCTAAGGCAAATGAAAGGATCATATTTTTGCGACAAGTATATTTTTTTAAGCATTTCACCCCAAGCCAGGCGGGAAGCCACTAGGACGCAAGGGGTTACAGAAAGTTTAGAGCAAGATCAGATAGGAGTGATAGAAGAAAGGATGAGGGTAGTGGATAGATCAAGGCAACTGGAGATGTCGATTGACATTACACTTACACTTATATACAAGAGCACAAATGTCATTGATTTTTCAAAATATTTTAGTATAGGAGTGCATATGAATATTCATCAGTCTAACGGAAAAAGTCAGGCAAGTTCACGGACGTGAGGTGATACAATTCAAGGCCTAATAAACGAAAGTTTATACATATATATATATATATATATATATATATATATACACAAGTATAAGATTGGTGTATACGGTATAAATTCCAATAACCAACAAATACTATTCTAAAAAGTGTGCTCTATACAGAGTAGAACAAATAGAATTATTGATTCGAAAATTATAACATAAATATGTTATAAAATCACTACAAAAATAACCATTTTGTTTCAACACTTGATAAGACACAAGAAGTGTTGAAACAAAATGGCTATTTTTGTAGTGATTAAATAATTATATATATATATATATATATATAAAGTTTTTTTTATTGATACAAAACATAACCGCAATGAATACACAAATTTTATTTGTATTAATAATACCACATATAATTATAATTAAAAGAAAAAAAAAATGAAGAACGAGCAAGCTAACGAGTTTCGAACTTCGCTCAACGGAGCTAACTCGAAGTTAATAAATATGTATATATTATCAATGAAACGAATCAATTTTGAGGGTAAAAAGTAGATGGAAGTCAAAGGACAAAAACTTCTATTTACAGAGCATTCGGTCTGTAACGAGAAGGAACTCTAATTATTCTTCATTTTTTCTTTTAATTATAATCATGTGTAAATAGTATTAAGATAAAAATGAAATTTGTCGATTTATGGCAGATATATATATATATATATATATATATATAATTTTCCGTTCTTTCTTTATCTTTTCAGCCAGCCTTCCCTGATGATTCGCTTAGGTGAAACCTTGGTAGGTTTGTCTGGCTCTCTAGGTTTAACTACATATATATATATATATATATATATATATATATATATATATATAAATAATTCAGCACTTACAAATTGCTTCGGCATGAAACTTGGGTTGTGTAATTAATGTAAGATGTTATGTATATTTCTTAATACATATATTAAATAGCTCTGTTGTTTTATATTGAGTACTGGTTTTCTTACACTATAGAGTATTTATATGTATTTCTATAAGATTGCTCGCTCGTATATCTACCTATATTTACCCATTCGGTTATATATATATATATATATATATATATATTATATATATATATATGGGAGATGTAGTGAATGGGTTAATTGTGTGGTAATATTTGTTGAGAATAGGTTGCGTGTCAATTAACTATTTCCACTAACATAATAACATACAAAATTCAACTGAATTGTTTTATAACGTAACAATAAATTTATTTAGGTTGACGTACAATATGCACAAAAGGATAGGACAGAGTCGTGTCCCTTTAACTTGGAATATTTGTACCAGAGTTCATATTACGAATAAGATATATTATATTAGAAACTGATAAAACATTTACATGCAATTCAAAATGATGTACAAATAGAATATAGGTATGTGTTATGTTGGCAAATGTGTATGATGTTTTAAGTTTCAGAATGTCTTTCTTGTAAGAGTTCAGAAAGTTCTTAAGAAGTAATTTACCTTTCACTGTAATATTTTTAAGGTCGTTCACATGTAGATGTTTACTTAATAAATAGTAAATGTAATTTACTTTAGGTAAGCAATATCTAAGAAATAATGTCCACAGAATTGGTAGAGTTGAAATGTTAGCGAATCTGCGTTGAGGTGTTTTTTTGGGCAGCAAAGTTTGGTTTCCAACGACGTGGAGTAAGTTAGCAAATTCTCTGTGGTGCTGTTACTGACTGATTTTGGTCAGTCGGTTTTTCCTTTATATAAGTTTTCGAAGGTCCAAAGTTGGCTCAAAAGGTTTTGGCGCAATTTCGATTTCAGCGCGTGAAACTTTTAGATCGTTGTCGTTATCCAATGAAATTTCCTTATTCGCCTAATACAGTTTTAATTGGTTAAAGTTAATTTGTACGTAGGCGTAAAATATAGACCGTTCTGTTACTAGGGTTTGCAGGTAGAAACAGGACGAGTCTATAGAAAACATGATATATTAATTTTTGATATATCAGAACAATGTTAGTGAAATTAATGACTAATATGTTGTATTCTTAAGGATTTCATCGAACTAAAGTAATGTTTTTTGAGATGTAATTATATATACGTATGAAGGAGGTCAAGTATATAAAACGCAAACGTTGGTTATACTTATGTATAGATAGGAAAATCTGGAAGTGTTGAAATTTTAAACTAGATATTTCTGAGTATTATTCGAGCAAATTTCATGACAACAAAATCATAAAGAAACTAAATGGAACAGTTTTAAACGAAATAACATTCAAATTTCTGGCGTGTATTTTAGAAATCCCAACCAGAATTGCAAGCAGACTGAACGATTTTCACGTTAAAAGATTGATTCATTAACGAATCGCTTTGTTATGAAAGCTTGAAGGGATAATACCCTATAATATATCGATACATCGCAGAAGTAATACAGAAAGAAACATTTCTTGCGTGCACTAAATTCCAGAAGATATATTTTTCTATTTTGAGCACAAGGTCTTTGGCATCATATCGAAATCTGACTGGTAAATAAATTAACTTCCTACCATAATTCTCCGTTCTATTCCCACTATTCATAATTTACACGAAGTAACACTAAAACAACTAAATGACAAGACAGGTGGGAAAGAAAGACCAAGCAATGTACGTACGAAAATCCTAATCTACAAATAATCATATTTTCTGAAATCTTGGAGACAAGATGACATTGTCGAATGCAAATTGTTCGAGTCTTCCGATATACATTTTTTAGGTTCCATTTTGGGGTGTAATGTGGCGGTTGCGATGTCAGCTGTAGGTGGCGTGCCCGGTTGGCGATGTTCAGGAAGGGAAAGAAGAAATGAGAGAAAAATATCTACAAAAATAAGTATGTGAAGAGAATGAAGTTTGATTTATGTGTTCGTTTGTGGGAGTGACTCGCATTCACTCGCTTCTGTGCATGACGTTAATCTTAATTTTGCGCGCACACACACACACACACACACACACACACACACACACACACACACACACACACACACACACACACATATATATATATATATATATATATACACAAAAAGAATGTTGAAAAGTTCTAAGTCCGATTCAAAAGTCCTTCCAGAAAAAAAAACATCTTTGAAATGAACATTTCACTCACCATGCGCGCACACACACACACACACACACACACACACACACACATATATATATATATATATATATATATATATATATATATGAATGTATATCCGACCTTTGCAAAAAACAATATTTGTAAATGAAACGGAAAAATTAATGAAAAATAGTGGTGAAAAGAATTTTCATAAAAATGAAAATATAGAGCAAATTAAGAAATAAAACAATTGGAAAATCAAACATGCGGCTTCTTCAGTTTTACCCTTTAAGTATAGGAAATTGAACAAGATTTTTTTATCAAAGACACAGACAGACAGATACACACACACAGGCACTCACATATATATAAGAGCAACATAACTGAAAAAAAGTCTAGGCAAATTATGGAGGAGGATAAGTGACGTAATTTAATTTTTAATAAACAGAAGTGAGTAAATGATTAATAATAATAATATATATATATATATATATATATATATATATATATATATATATATATATATATTGAGATAGATAGATAGATAGATATAAATGAATATTGACGTCAACATTCAGAGGCAGGGATAGACTGTTTCATGCTAGACGCAATCGTCAGGTCACTAGTGGTCTATCCCTGCCTCTGAATGTTGACGTCAATATTCATTTCATCTATCATCTATCTATCTATCTATCTATCTATCTATCTATCTATATATATATATATATATATATATATATATATATATATATATATATATATATATGTGTGTGTGTGCGTATCAGTATGTGTCAAGGTGTTTGCACAGATATATATATCTTTAAATTTACATATTTATCTATGTAATTATCTATCTCGAAAAAATTCAAAAGAAAGGTTAATTAATTTAACGAAGTAATTTTGGATATCCTTATTTACATGTCAAGTTGTGAACTGTTATATATATATATATATATATATATATATATATATATATATATATATATATATATAATGAAATATATATATATATAATGAAATATTTATATAATGAAAATAGTTGATGTAGAGAAGTCAATGGATTGTAGAGAATTTTAAATTTCATCATTTAGTTATTGTATATAATTATCGTTTATAATTAAAATAAATATTCTCTAATATTTAATATTTATTCTTATCTGAGTCCTGTAGAAAGAAGAATCGCGAAAATTTGATTCAAATTCAAATAAGTCTCGTGTACTTTCTGTATTTCTGATGCAATAATTATTTCTCCACTCCAGCTATTGAGCACTTTATTGGCAGAAATTCTGTTCGTTATAACATACGTTGAATTATTTAATTTTACGAATATCAATAGGTATCATTGTCATTATATATATATATATATATATATATATATATAAGTAATTAATCGAGTCTGATAGAAACCTCAACAGAATGCAGAAAGCACTGGATGGCTGTTTCGTCCTATATTTGGGACTCATCAGCAGTGCGCATCCACTACCGAGAATTGAAACCAAGCAAACATCATAGCAACTGTTCCACCGGGCCTCGGTGACGAAGAGATTGCAAACGAAACTCAATATAGCGCCGCTCGCTCACATATTCTATGGTGGAACCATACTCCGTTCTCTGTAACCATAGGACTGTACCTCCTGGAGCCACGACTACTCTCACCAAGCCGCTCACTGTAGAGCATTAGAAGCCGGTTCAAGCAATGATACACAGATAGAAATCATTAGGAGGATTTGATAATTATATTTAATATTGTCTGTTTAATTATATATTTTATTTATATCTGAATTTACACACACACACACACACACACATATATATATATGGATTTTATTATTACTCCATTATTTTTTTGTATTATTCTGAAGCCTCAAACTCGTTTACCCATTAAATAATGTTTAGATTATAAGACAAATCACAAATACACACACACACACACAAGATATATATATATATATATATATATATATATATATATATATATATATATATATATATATATATATATATATGGCAGCGACTCATAAGACTGGCGAGGAGACTCTAGTTGTCGTAAGTTAAATTCATAAACTTCCCAAAAATATTTTATCGATGTGGTATCTGTAGCTGTGGGCGGAATGAAAGAATGTATATCGAAGAAGCAAAAACAAAATGATATCTTATAGATAAAGAGAATTCAGAAAATACCTGGTTTTGATTTATAAATAACGCTGAATCTTGAAGAATATTTGAAAGGCGAAAGAGATTTGACAATCTTGAAAGGTACTAGTCCATATGTGTCGGAGAATACTACCTAGTATTCTTTTCTTTTATGTGTCTTGTCCCTTCAAGACGTAGGCAATTACGGCACTTCACAACTTTCTGTCGTGTTTTGGCTCTTAATAAATTTTGATTTTTTGTTATTTCTCCTAAACCTTGTTCTACCATTCATTTTTTTCAAGCTCATCAAGTATGTTATGCAGTATTTTCCTCTGTTCTTCTGCTTTCAGTCTTTCCTGTGAGTATCAGATTTTCCAATCTCTTCTTCCTCGTTATGAGCCCCAGGAAGCTCAACTGTCACTTCCTGAGGTTAAGCATAAGTTTCCATTTTGTTTCCACTTTCTCTAAGACGTTGTCCTTGGTATCTTCAGCACCTTTCTGAAGAATCACATTCCTGGTGGCCGCAATTCTGTTCCTCATCTTTGATGATATTGTCTAGCACTCACTGCCATATAGGAGACATCATGTTTCAGTATTTTTTTCCTTGTTTCTAATGAATGTTTTGGCAATGTGAAATTTGAATCATAGGTTTATGATATATAAAAAAAATATTTTCATTTATTCCTTTTATTATTTGTTTTTGGCAAATAGAGCAAGTGACAATTTGTTTTAATCATTTTACCCCAAGCATGGCAGGAATGCCACTAGTACGCAGGGAGCTACAAAGAGCGAAGAGAAAAGACTGGGCATCGTGTGGGGGGAAGAAAGGATAAAAGTTGAACTCAGTTCAAGAATATAGAAGATGGCGATTGACGTTGTATTTAAACTTTCGAAGATTGTAGTTATCAGGCAAGCAAGCTGACGTAAGGGAGTCCTATAGGTGGGAAGCGCGAGAAAAGAAACAGTCACATTTAATTAATTTAACAGTAAAATAGTGGGACCTAGCTGCCAATCTAGTAGACGCTTAAACTTAAGTAATCCGGAAAACCAGGGAAAAAAGCTCGTCAGAGCAGTAGCCATGAAAATATTTGTAGAAAAGACAGAAGGAAGCCACGTCACGTCGGTGAGAAAGTGACTGAAGTCAAGAAGCAAAGTCGGGTTCAATTACATTGTAGATCCTTCTTTGGATTTTGCCAAGGACCTTGAGATGAATAGCAGGAGCGCCTGGCGAGATATGGCAACAGTATTTAATGCACGGACGAATGGTAGATTTGTAAATGTGCAAGATAGACTCTGACGAGAAAAAATATTACACGACACAGTGACCCAACTTTCCTTGCAGTAGATGCAGCTAATGATTCGATGTAGTCGATCCACTCAGTCAGTTGAAAAACTGAGGCTAAGAAGGCGCAGTATGTTGCTCTCCATGAGTCTAGCATCAGCCATGCTGACTGCGGACAGGAAAGTTTTCTATGGTGGTTAAATGAGAGTAGATTCGTTTTGGACGCATTAAAATTCATGAGCCATTTTCTGTCCTAGTTACCAACAGATTGGAGATACTTTTCAAGAGCAGCGGGAAGCTTAACTTTGTTAGCTTTGACGAATTTGCTATTGGGACAGGAGAAAAATGGTAGTGTCATCTGTTTAAATGCCTCCTTGGTAACTGGTGACATCAGGAACATTGATGAAGATAAGAAACAGCGTAGGGCCCAGGATAAAGCCTTGGGGGAACACCCACCTTCATATGGAAGGATCTGGAAGCGAGCCCGTTCAAAACAACCTTCATTTCAAGATTTCATAGAAACGATTATGTTAAGTCAAACAATCATGCATTATTACCGTAGCCCTAGCGCCAAACCCTGTCTAACACCCTCGAGATATCTAGAGCCACAGCTCGAGCTTTGCCGTTATTATTAAGAGCTTGATATACATATTCAGTGATGGCCGTTAGCACATCAGCTGTAGATCTGGCAAAACGGAAGCCATATTGTTTGTCAGAGAGTGTGTCGTGAGAAGTAAGATGCTTTTTGTCAGAATGTACGTCTTGAGAGGTAAGATGCTTAAAATTAAGAAGATTGAAGGAGGATAGGAACTTCAAAGAGACTATTGCTTGGAAACAGGAGGAGTCGACATTTCGAGACAAATAATAAGGAATCTAGACTTGAAGAATTTAACAATCATAGGACAAATTGAATATAGATACAGAAGAAATTACCGAGTAACTTAGTTGGAGGATTTTACCAAACAGATGAAGTTTTTTTATGTATCGTGTCCCTTCAGGAAGTGGATGATCATTGCTCTTCACAACATCCTTTCCTTTTTTCTTATAACTCAAAATCCACAGGCTTTTCCCCAATCTTGTTAGGTAGTTTACTCGGTGCTTTCCTCTTTTCTTGTTGCCTCAAATATATCCTGAGAGTGTGAGATTCTCCAAGCCCACTTTTAAGTACCACACAGGATAAGAAACTGTAGCGAACTACCATGTCAGAAATAGTCATGAAACACCCATATAGACAGAGGAAGAACATCCTAAAAAAATTGAACTGGCTCCCCATGCGATTTGTATGTCGCGTATTCAAGATATGAAAATTCTGTTTAGGCAAAATTCTGTTTAAGCAAAATTCTTCACTGCAGTTTTCGGTCGTCCGCATTTTATCCAATCAACACCGCACCTAATATTTGCAGGAATATTCACAACTTGTTTTTGAAGGGGGTATATTAAACATAACTAATCTTTAAAAAATATTCTTGTATGCAAATCTCATCTCAAAATAAAATTAAAAATTTATGAGAATATGTTAACTCCCAAAAACTCGATATTTCAAACTGATCTATTCTCCGTTTCCTTAGACAAGTTATTAAAATGGCTTCAAGTAAATGAATCATTTAAGTCGTAAAGGAGACACACATTCATCAGACATTTGGACTGGCGATACACAATCACAAAGATCTTTACCAAATAACAAAAACCACATCACTTGAACACTTTCAGCAGCAGCAACAATAAAATGGATAACACATAACTAGAAGGACAGAAAATAGCATAATCAAGCTGTTGATTGGTTAAGAAGGAAATATGTGCAAAAAATGGTATTACATTAATAAGATATCATTAGTATATATCCATGTATCAGACGAGATAAAGATGGTGCCTTGTTAGGTAAAAATATTCATGTATCACACGAAATAATGATAGTTCCTTGTTACATCAAAATATCCATGTATCAGACGAGATAATGATAGTGCCTTTTAGGTCAAAATATCAATGGATCACACGAAATAAAGATAGTGCCTTGTTAGGTCAAAATATCCATGTATCAGACGAGATAATGATAGTGCCTTGTTAGGTCAAAATATACATGTATCAGACGAGATAATGATAGTGCCTTGTTAGGTCAAAATATCCATGTATCAGACGAGATAAAGATAGTGCCTTGTTAGGTCAAAATATCCATGTATCAGACGTGATAAAGATAGTGCCTTGTTTGGTCAAAATATCCATGTATCAGACGTGATAAAGATAGTGCCTTGTTAGGTCAAAATATCCATGTATCAGACGAGATAATGATAGTGCCTTGTTAGGTCAAAATATACATGTATCAGACGAGATAATGAGAGTGCCTTGTTAGGTCAAAATATCCATGTATCACACGTGATAATGATAGTGCCTTGTTAGGTGAAAATATCCATGTATCACACGAAATAAAGATGGTGCCTTGTTAGGTGAAAATATCCATGTATCACACGAAATAAAGATGGTGTCTTGTTAGGTCAAAATTTCCATGTATCAGACGAGATAAAGAGAGTGCCTTGTTAGGTCAAAATATCCATGTATCAGACGAGATAATGATAGTGCCTTGTTAGGTCAAAATATCCATGTATCAGACGAGATAATGATAGTGCCTTGTTAGGTCAAAATATCCATGTATCAGACGAGATAAAGATGATGCCTTGTTAGGTCAAAATATTCATGTGTCACACAAGATATAGATAGTGCCTTGCTAGGTCAAAATTCAGTACTTTGATGTTGTGACCGGATTGACCTCTTCAGAGCGCACGCCTGGGCTATGGAATGCATGCGCTGTCCAGGCTATATGTTCCTCTCTTGGCCGTAGCGACAAGATTTATAGGAATACAGCTCATTACATGTGGAGTCGGTTTGGCTGCAGGAGTTGCTGGAAAGTTGTAAATATTTTTGTCTAATTTTACTTCCATAGTCGTTTACGTGTTTGGGTTTCACCGCAAAGCAGGAGAGGATTAAAATCAGGGTTTTTTTTTCGTCCTAAATGAACTAACCTCGTGGTCTATCTAGCGCTATCTACCCGAAGCAGTTGGTTCTGAGGCGTCCATTCTCCGGCTTGGAGCTGGAGACGCATGACACGGAAGTATTTTATAGTCAGTAGGGAATGTACCCACAATCTTCCCCTGTTATGACAAGATACTATTATATAGTAATGATATTGATGTTGTTCACGAAGAAATCCGTCGTTTTAAATGAACGAACCTGATATAACAGGGAAAATATATACTGAGTTTACAGAGAGTCCTTCAAATATGGCTTTAGAAAACAGTATGTCTGTTATAAGTATTTAAAAAAAACACGCACACACACACTATATTTTTACAATTTGTAAATGCTGTAGCATTTTAATGAAGCCAATTTCGATTGGTCATGGAATTTTGTGAGGATACACCTCACGTTCAGACATTACCAAAATACATGAAGTAATTCAAAATGCAATTGCATGTATAACTAACATCAGATGTTTTAACGCAAATTCATAAATCAGAAATGCATATCAGAATCATTTGCATATGTTAAAATTATAGTTTAAAGGTATGCGATATTTATGGGTCAAAGTGATCCATATCATGGATACAGTGTATACAAATATTAAAATAAACCACACCGAGAGGTGAGAATCTCTGAGAGCAATCTTCAAACAATTTGCAAGTCTATGAGAATAATCTTCAGACATT
>CAHIKZ030005533.1:2397500-2415000 GCA_903632075.3 Acanthosepion pharaonis
CTTAGACGAACTCCATTCCTTTGTTCCGCTAGTTCTAATCTTCACGGCTAAGACGCGCCATGCCACGCACATTGTAGTAAACCACTTTCATTTAATCTTTCCTCGAACCGCTGCTTTGTGGAACCAACACTCATGACGATGCGTCCCTGATCACTACGATCTTAACCTGATTAAGTCTATCTTCGCCACATATTCCCGAAAACTGTGTCTCATACACTGTAACTCTCTAGATCGTGCAGCTCAGAATGAACATTATTCTAAAAAAAAATAAGGATTAGCACGTTTTTTTTAAACCATTGTTTTACCAATGGTTAAAAAGACACCTCAGTAAAATTGTAACACATAACAAGTATAATTTACAGACGCTAAGAACTGTTATTAACAAATACTGGTTTAGTACATGTCGCTTTGCCGACAGCAGGATAATCAAATTTCAAATCTAAATTGTCAAATTTTTGTTTGTCAGTTTCTAATACTACAGTTATTAGAAAAATGTATTATGTATTATGTTTAACTACACAAAGAGTCGTTACAATTATTTTAAAGTAACAGCTTATATTCTTTTCCTATTACGCAGTAAAGGAAACTAATCCTTAACGAGATATCCATTTCAGTTTCATTCAAGTAGTGCGTTTCTGATTTCGCGTTTGGTCATGTATATTTTAATTCAATGAGGGACTTAACATATTTTTATCATTTTTTCTTCTTAAAGCATTGAAATATAATTTTTTTTATTAATAGTCAATCTCTGCAAAGTTCAATAAAATCATATAATTATCGATTTTTTATGATTTACAAAATAACGTTTTTTACTATCCTGCACATTTATGATCTTATTGATTAACCCAGGATAGGGGTTGTCCAACCTGAGTGAGAGGGGAATTCATTATTTCACTGTATTATTGTATTATTTCAACCCCAGTCAAATTATATGTGCATGCGCGAGCGTGTGTTTGTGCGCGTGCATGTGCGTGTACTTGCACTTACGCGTGTATTAAATGACACAAACGCATATAAATGACACTCAGGGACAACACAAACATAAATTGCATATGCGCAAAAAAGTCATACGCATGTAGTATGTGGCAGACAGAGAATTAATTCCTATTTTATTATGTAGATTATTGTGGGTCGTATACATACATACATATATATATATATATATATATATATATATATATATATATATATATATATAAAAGTGAATATAAAGTCAACACGTGTACTGTTATTTTTCTAGGCTATTTATATATATACGGGTCAGTGGTGCATTGTGGGTAGTCTATTTTGGCGATTATTTTACCGGAAGTCGTTTATTTGTTTATTTATTTATTTAGGTTAAATTATTTTGCGTGTTTTTATTTTTTGTTTCTTATCTTATATATATATATTTATTTCTTTGTTTTTAATCGGTGTTTTTTTTTTTTTAACGTAGTAAAAATTTATTTATATCACTTATTTAATAGTGTTGTTTTGGTTTGAGAATTTAATTAAAGCTATTTGTTCGGTTTTGGAGTTAATTGTTGTAGTTTATTCTAACTATTATTTTGGCGGGAACAGTTTTTAATTTCATTTATTTGGATTGAGTATCTTGTTTTTTTCTAACAGTAACTTTATTGGGATTGGTTTGTTTATTTATTTATTTGGATGAATTTAGGTCGATTTATTTTACTTGTTATTATTTATTTGTATATTTTCTCTTTTCAGTTTTCGTAGTATATATATATATATATATATATATATATATATATATATATTATCGTTATTTAACAGTTATAGCTATTTTTTTCGTCCGATATTTTGATTTGGTTTCGAAAAGTTGGCCAAATGTAACTTTTCTTTTGTAATGAGGAATTTATTGTTGAAATTCCGACTTTCTAAACTAAATTTATTATTTGTTTTTGGAATTATGTATTTTCTATTAATTGTGTATTTTCAGAATTCGAATATCTCGATATTAATGATTTTAAAATTGAATGCAATGATCCTTCAATACATAAGCGGCCATGGTCATCCACAGCTTCCCTTTCATTAGCATCTGTGAATTGCTGTGATAATGAAAGCATCAGAGGGGGTTAGAATTTGAACTCGGTTCGACAATTCCACTTTTCCTTTTGATCGCCCTAACGCTGTATGTACATCTACAATAACAGTTAAATTTGCCTACCGCTTTTGGTTTTCCTCACTTTGTACCTTAAGCTATATATCTCTTACTTTCTTCCATTAAATATGTACCTCGACTAATTCAGTTTACTTCAGGTTTAAAATGAATTTAAAAAAATGAAAAAGGTTTCCTGAAGCCTTCATTTTAGCTTTAACTATTTCCAGTAAGGAGAATACACTGTGGTGTATTTCAAACAGAAATTATATTGATCAGAATCAATTTTTTTCAGTAAAATTGAGCGAAACAGCCATTTTTAACAAATTTGTAAGCAAAATTTAATTCTCGGTTTTAAAACTCTTGCACAAATAAAATATATAGTTCTTAAATGTTATTTGAGAAAAAAATAGCAAATTTAAAGTTAAATTAATCTAATTTGAAACAAATATTACTTATAGCATTAAGTGTTGTATACAACCATTTCTTAACTCCGCAGTCTTGTTTTTTCTGACGTGTTAATCGATTTATCGACAGTCGATCGACAGACGAACGTGTTCATAGTTAAGTATGGTGGAGCAGACGATAAAGTTTTTGACGCAAGGGGGGCAACCCTTAAAACATGTGACCTTTTAATCCTAGATTTATCGATTTGTACAGCGATACATCAGAAATTCAGCACATAATCACACATACAAAAACAAATCGACATTCTTTTAAAAATATTCGGGGTCGCCGTGCAATAAGCTTTACAATATATGATTAGTAAATATAGTTTTACTTAATAACAGTATTTTTTAAAGAATTATCACACTGAAAATGAATTTTAAAAGATTTAAAATCTTTATAAATTATTCAACTTAAAATTGTAAAAAGATGAAAACAAATCTTGTAAAAATTCATTTTTTGTCGAAAAATTTATTTTCTTCAGGTTATATTGAATATTAATATATATTTTTCATAAAAGCAATTTAAGGTTTCTCTAATTAAATAATGTCTTAGTTTTATTGCGTTTTTTTATTTTTCGATTCAAAACAGATTTTCGATAAGACTGGGTGATATTTTGCAAAAAAGTAGCTAATTTAAATTCTTCTTAGAATTCTGCTTTTAATTAAAATAGTCACTAAAACTTATCTCGTTGAATTTCTCAAGTTTTCATAAAATTAAGTAAGGTGTTGCAACAAATGTAAAAAAAAAATGTTTACCAAAAATTTCTGATAAAATAATTTCAAAGTAAATTTATTCATTTGTGAATAAGTCTTGAAAATTTCATTAAAATCCAATTATTTGATTTTTGCAAAAAATTGCCAAATTAAAATATCTGTTACTGAAAAATAGAGTCAAAATTTGATATGCTAAGAGTTTGTATAACCGCTGACGCAAAAAAAAAAAAATTTAATCAAACTTTCGGATGTTCTAAAAAGTTGGAAAAAAATAATTAAATAATCAAATAATAATCTAATCCTTCCTCTTAATAATAACATAAAGGTTTTGACGATAAAACTATGTTTTTATTACGTTTGGAGCATGTTTTTAATCACGGGATGATGATATTTTAGCATTTTTTCGTGGAGGTAACATCATTAAAATATTTGAATTATTCTGATTTTATTTTTCTTTCCGGTGAATTATTACTTAAAAATTAGGGTGCTTCTTATTATACGCAGGTTTTCTACACTTGAGATTGAGATGTTTCTTATACGTCGATTTTATACAATCCAAAAATTGGGATGATTTTTTTTTAAGACGAGTTCACTTATCACGTGTACAAAATCTACTATTCAATAGGAAAGTGAATTTTTATGTCGTTGTAAAACATTTTGTATCGTGTTGAAATATGAAATTTTCCCGGTTGCTTTAATAACTTGGTCGTCATTTTGTTTTACTTGTTAAAAATTAAGGGTTTTGGAATATTTCTCGTATTAGGAACCATCCAGTAATCTTTCATTTACTACAGCATGAACGAGGATAAGAAATAAGGTGCACTTTTCCTGAAAAAGAAGCACCGGTTAATAACATTACATGATTCGGTCAACTATTAGTATTTACTATAGTTAACTAGTACACATTTCCGATAAATCACATCTGCCAGGGCGACTAGAAAAACCCTATTATAGACGCCTGTCCAGCCCAAAACGTTAATCTATATTTTATACTGTAACTAAACTAAGTAGAAATTAATGTTTCTGGGAGAGAGCGCATACTCTGGCGTGATCATTTTTTAAACAAGGTCAGCACGCAAAAACGCTCGGCAACGATGAATTGTGACATCGTGTTACCCGATTCCTGTTTGACTAATTTCACTCAGAAGGTTTGGGTTAACTTTTGGTATAGTTTTCAGGCACTTTTTAAAGGTGCCAGGCTCTCGGATGACCTCCCAAGCTAGATATTATGAAAAAGTCCTAACAAATCGACCGTGGTGAAATTCGAATGAGATGCCAGAAAGCAAACGTTGTAACCAATTGGACACGCACCCACACTATTAGTATTGTCACTAGTATTACTACTTGTCGCAAACGTACAAAGAAAATTATGACAACTCCTAAAATCTTAGAAGTATTTTCCTGAGAAAAGTTACGTTGATTATGGTATTATTTTTTTTTATTACATTCTTAACAGAAAATTGTCTGCATTGAAGATTCTCTGAACCCTAGAGAGAGAAATAAGAGGGTGGAAGGGAGGTGTGGGAGGGGGAGAGAAGGAGAGAAACAAAAACCCAACCCAGCAGAAATATTTTTATTGAATGTAAAAAAAAAGATTCTGCTTTTGTTTTTTATTATCAATCACTTTGAACATAACTAAATTACAATAATATTAGTAATAGCAAGAAAGAAATAAAGGAAAATAATTACAAAAAAATGATATACAGTACACAAACGGTGAAATTCGAAAAAAAATAATCTAGATTAAATTTCTTATGTTGTTTCTTTTCATCGAATGGTTATCTTTTGTCTACTTCTTTTTGGTAAATCTTGATTGCAAACTTTTCTACTTTATTAATTTCCATTGAAATCTTTTTTATTCTTTGATATCGCCATTGATTTTATTGCCTTCCATAACCGTCTACAAAAAATATAAACATCGAAACAAATTGTCTTTGGATAGCTTCGTACCCAAAAACAAAATACTCATTTCTTATTGAGAAAAAAAAAAGAAGCAACATTATAAATCGAATAAATATTATCCATTTTTAAAATATCGATAGAAAAACTAAATGAAAGTAAAGGACTTGTATAGGCAGATAAATAACGGAGATTATTCGAACTCTAATTAAAAAGTACTTTGCAATGTATTAAAAGCTTATGTGATTTCTCTATAAAAATTATATCATTTTAAAGAGTAGATACCTAATCCATTACAATTTTTCACCTTACTGATATTTACGCACGTTTTAGCCTGTAATGTGTAGCGAGGCAATTCTAAAACAGTTAGAAATCCTACCAGAGTTTATTATTGGTGGACATAATCTTAACAACAGAAAATAAGCAAATGACACTATGTTACTGACATAGAAGAAAAAAGTAGGAAATCCTAGAAAATGTATTAAAGGAATGTGATAATAAAGGACTACTAACCAACTGTATGAAGAGAGAATGTATAGTAATTGGCAGTACATTACAAATTTGTGACGTCAAAATCAAGCAAACGTTTCTTTTTTTTTAAAATGATGTTCTCTCTGTACAAGGTCCAAAAAGCACTTGAAGTAGAGGGCTACAGAGACACAGTTTATGAGTATATATGTGGAAGATAATGGTTAACCATAGACTTGGACAGATTAAGATTGTAGTGATCGGGGAGAATATTGGGAGTCGTTTCCTCAAAGCAACGGTTTGTGTGAAGAAGTAATTCGAGTGGAACTTACATATCACTAATGTAATTCGAAGGGAATGAGGATGTTTCGATACAATGTGCGTAGCATGGCGAGTCCTAGCCTTAGAACTGGAGATACTAAAGAATGAAATTGGTCTGATACTTTCCATAGAAATAGCTATAAGCACGCGAAGTTTCGCCAGTGAGAAAATCGCTGTAGAGTAGAAAATAATTTGTCAACCACGAGACTGGAAAATGAACACTGAGTAGTCCCTGCCCATATATGGCAATAGTACTCCATTTTTGGTTTGATCAGGCTCTTGGAAAGGTAGAAGATAACAGGTAGATAACAGGTACTTATTGAAGCGGTACAGGGACCTGACCCCTTTTCCAGCATCTTTAGCGATGCATCGTATGTACGATACCAACTTGAGGTTTGGATTGTGTTTAAATCCAAATAGGTACTCAAAGCACGGGGCCTCCCCAAAATAACATCCGTTCATCGTGAATGGTAATAGTTCTTGGTTCGATTGGCGATGATAGAATGTCACTATTATAGAAATTTAACTGGGGTGTTATAATAGATGACGGAAAATTACATACAGAAATCCGAAGGTAGCTTCCGAAAAGCTAAGTATTAAGAAACAGGAAAGATTCGTTAGAGCGTAGATCCCTGCAAGAGGTATATTTTCTTTGATAAGACCTTCAGTGAACTAGACTGGTAATTTCAGTTTAAGCAAAATGGAGATATCTACTGAGATACATGTACCCGCTAAAATAATGTTTATAATAAAAGGAAATTATGGCTTAAAAAATCATCATTACATCTCTCTCTCTCTTTCTCTCGCACACACAAGCTCTCACACACGAATAACTGCATATATAATTATTGAGACAAAGTGGAAAAGGTTTTTAATAACAACGCGTTTCGCTTTCGTGTGTTAGGTTGGCGTCTTCAGTGATTTTTTGTATTAAAGTCGTTAATGGCTGTCTGCTAGGTTGGAGTACATCGTAATACATCTAACCACAATTTAGACTTAACAGATGTCTGTCTGATTAGGAGATAAAAGGATTCACTAAGAAGAAAATGCATGAGAGTTTGCTGATCTCACAATTCCCGACAATAAACCTCAGATCAGTCTCTTACATAATTTCATAGATCATTGCAAATGCAATAGCAGCATAATGTGATATACGAGATCTAGTCGGAATAGATTAATTTCAAAATCAACAGACATTAACGGATTTAATAATAATAATAATAATAATAATAATAATAAAACATCTATTTTTGTTCTTTTATTTCGATTAGTAGACGACAGTATAGCGAACAGACATTAGCGGCTTTAATACGGAAACACAGTCTTGTCTTTCATTCTGACCTGAAAACGCCAGCTAAGCACACGAAGGCGAAAAGTAGAAATACTTTCGAGAAAGGCAGATATCTATCTCCCCAACATCTACTGTATATACTCGAGGATAGGTCTTACTTTTTTTCACCAAAATTTCCATAAAAATAAGTAGTGCGACTCATCCATTCGACATCATAGAGAACCTAAAGTAGGCTGTAGCGTAACAGTAGTCCAAGCGAGTACCCTGGTTACGATAATGAAGAGCAAGGGAGAAAATGAATTTTTTCCGACTTTTCGAATTTATGCAACCCCTCTTCCAACAGTACCGCGTCACACATCCAATGAAAGCGCTCGATCTGGACTGCTTATATTTACAATTTATTATCTGATTTCCGACGGAAGACAATCATTTTCAAGCGATTTTAGGACTGAAGCGGTTACCATTATTCGCATTTTCGCTAAACAGAGCATCCTCGCATTAGATAATTAAATAACGCACAATTACAACCAATCATTTTTCTTATATTTTGATATATGTAAGCAAAGTTTTGAATTAAAGTTGAATATTTGAAAATATTTAACAAATATTAATGATATCTCTATGTTAAAAAGGGCCATGTAACTCCCCAGATTATAGTGCGAACTGTGAGTCAACAAAAATACACACATTGACAAGTCCAAACTAATGGTGAAATATATCTACTGGTTCGACCTATAGGCGAGTATATACGGTATGTGTTAAGTAGCATGATTTGTATATGGAAAAGTCGTTGCTTATTCTAATAAATTCTTAGTGTAATATTCCCTCATTAAAAAGGAGAATTATCGTTACAATGCAAAATAAATTTCAGCCTTACATAATCCACAAAAAAGTTTCGTCCTTACATAACCTACAAAATAAGTTTCGGCCTTACAGAACCCACAAAATAAGTATCGGCGTTATAGAACCCACAAAATAAGTTTCGGTCTTACAGAAGCCAAAAAATAAGTTTCGGTCTTACATAATCTTCAAAATAAGTTTCGGCGTTATAGAACCCACAAAATAAGTTTCGGCGTTATAGAACCCACAAAATAAGTATCGGCCTTACAGAAGCCAAAAAATAAGTTTCGGTCTTACATAATCTTCAAAATAAGTTTCGCTCTCATAGAACACACAAAATAAGTATCGGCCTTATAGAAACCACAAAATTAGTTTCGGCCTTACAGAAGCCACAAAATAAGTTTCGGCCTTACAGAAGCCACAAAATAAGTTTCGGTCTTGCGAAACCCACAAAATAAGTATCGGCCTTACAGAAGCCACAAAATAAGTTTCGGTCTTACATAATCTTCAAAATAAGTTTCGGTCTTATAGAACCCACAAAATAAGTTTCGGCCTTACAGAACCCACAAAATAAGTATTGGCCTTACATAAGCCACAAAATATGTTTCGATCTTACACAAGCCACAAAATAAGTTTCGGCCTTACATAACACAGAGTGTGTTGAGAAGCGATAAATAAGTCAAATCAATCAATCAACTTTTTCATTCAGACGAAAATCTTTGTCAATTTTGTTTTTTAACACAGCATTTGTGTCTATCTTGTCTACAAATATATTCATGGAAATTGTTCAGATGAGCTATTCTCCTTTGTGCTTCGACTATATGGATTTATGTGTGATATTAGATTGGCTACTAGGCTTCATTACTAGATGCAACCGTAAGTTCAATTATAATAGAGTTTCTTTTCTTGCATTTCTAATCAAAGGAACTTTTATCCGATTTCTTGCTTTCCTGTTTTTTTTTCAAAAATTCAATTGAATCCTCAATCGCCATCTTCTTTCTTCCTGAATCCTGTTCATTTCTTGTCATTTTCCTTCATTCTCCTTACTAAAGTCTTTTCTTTCTCCTTTACTTCCCGTTTCCTAGTGGCATTATCACCTTCTTTGAAGTGAAATAATTAAAAAAAAAACACTTTAATCGCGCTACACTTTAAATTTCATCGTATTTTGAAATGCCAAAATTTGTCCGAGGAAACATACATTTTATCTTCAATCTGGATATAGCATTTCAACTCACTTTTGAATTAAAAAAAAAAGTACACGTTTATAAAATGGGGCTTCATTTATACGTACTCCGAGCAAAACCAGCTATCCTGGTTATGGCACCCTCAAAGACAACGTTTTTACTTTTTGGCTAGGCATACTGCATCGAATGACCAAACACTCTTCTTTCTTTCTTTTATGTGCTGTGTCCCTTCAGGGCGTAAACGATCATGGCTCTCCACATCTTCCTGTCCCTAGTAGCTCTTAATAAGTTTTGTTTTTTTGTTTTTTCTTCCAAACCCTGGTTTACCATCCATTTGCTTAAGCTCATCAAGTATGTTACGAGCTGCCTTTCTCTGTCCCGCATGCCTTCAATCTATCCTGTGAGTATAAGATTTTCCAAGCCATCCTTCCTCAATACGTGCCCCAGAGATTTCAGCTTCTCTTCATGATGTTAAATATAGGTTTCCTTTTTGTTTCCATTTTCTATAAAACCTCGTCATTGACCATGTTCGGTCCATGGTTTCCTTAGCATCTTTCTGTAGAACTACATTTATGTTCACCATTCGCTGCCATACAGGAGGACATATATCACTTACCAGTTCAATAATCTTTAATTTATATCAGAATTGTTTAAATGTATATCCCAGACAAATAGAATTATAATCGTACTTCTGGTATCTCAGCTTCCGTTCAATAGCTTACGAGATTCAATATTCTGAAATATTTATCGATATTCTTCATAAATTCTTTACACATTACAAGGGAACAAACATTTATAGAAAGTATAAAAATACTAAAATTTCTTTAAAAGATACTTGACACTACAACCATATCACGTACAAACATCTGTTCTCGTTTGAACGAAGTTAAGCAACGTTTAACCTGGGCAGTACTCAGGTGGATGACCGGTGCTGTAAGCTATGCGACAGGCCTAGTAAGCCTGTGATGGACGCAATCTCGCTACTTACACTAACAAAAGACCTCGATATGTGGACGTACCTCTCGACCGACAAGTCGCAAGTTGGAGTTGAGTTAGAAGATTCATGATCTTTACATTTACCTCAGGATTGTAAGGTTGGAAATAAGTGCAGGAAGACTTTGTTGTGTCATAGTTCCCAAAATTAGATATACCCCTTCTCAGTTTTAACATTTACCAACATTAGAACACCGAGCACTGGCACCGATAACTAAAATACAACGCATATCTTACCAAGCAGCTTATAATTTTACTAGGCCTAGTATCATCTTGTATAAGGACATGAAGGGCACCTCGAGGCGGTGTAATGGTTAGCAAGCTTGGCTCGCTAGAACAATTACGATTGAGTTGTGAGTTCGATCCTCACTGGGTGCCCCCTAATATCGGCCTTGTGCCACATCTAAGTTACGCTTGGAAAATCGCTATAAGGACATGAATGAGAATCGAACCCTAACTAAAATAGGTGTGTCAGCGAGACTGTTTTGCTAATCACTTCTAAAACACGAGATGAGGTTAGCATAATAATAATAATATTAATATTATTAATAATAATAATAATAAATCACGCATTTTTGTTTTTTTTTATTTCGATCAGTAGACGATAGTGGAGTGAACAGACATTAGCGGTTTTAATACAGAAACACAGTCTTGTCTTTCATTCTGACCTGAAAACGCCAGCTAAGCACACTAAGACGAATAGTGGAAATATTCTCGAGTGTGCTTCAAACTAACATTAAATTAAACAAGGATCAGTACTGAAATAGTTCAATTCGAAATTCCCTGAAAGTTACTCGGATCGACAGACAATCGCCTTCGGGTTGGGATCAAAATGCAATAAATATTCTTTCTTTCTCTTATTATTCTCTAAGTTATGAACTAATCCTGGTCTCGTGGATTCCAACCCTACGATGTTTACGGCTGTATCACGTTGAAACACCGGTTCTCATACGATCACCGAAGTTAAGCAACGTCGAACCTGGCCATTAAGTGACCGCTTGCGGATAACAGGTGCTATAAGCTTAGACGTGCGGGCCGTGTAATGAATAACGGTTTGGAATTGGGATTCAGAGAGCTGAATTTTAATTCCAGTCGGGTTCATTATATTCATTTACACGTAAATACCATTGAAAAAAATATGAATCCAGGTCTGCCCCCATCTATGGGTGAATTAGTAGGAATTTTATCAGTAAATCATTATTAAACCTCCAAAATTGTCTTACATTTCTAAAAATATTTTCAGTCTTTAAATAATCTGTAAAAGGTTGATAAACCGTAAAAAAACGAATCAATCAATCAATCAATCAATCAATCCAACTCTACGATACTAAAGAAGGAGGCTTGGTGGATATCGACTCCAGTGTAACAGTGATCGTGGGGACAGTGCATTATTTTGTACTTGATCACTATATATGAGTATGGCCATTTCACGTTGAATCGATCTTATGTCACATCCTACCACCATGGTGAAGTAGGCCAATTTGGGCTCTCAAAGAAGACGGCCGGAGGGCAAAAAGAATGAAACGCTTTAACAATCACATGAAAGCTGAGAACATTTAAATATTTTTACAGTTTATTTCCGACATTAGCAACTACAGGAATATTTTTTTTTTTACTTAATTTTCCTTTTTGAAACTTGTCATGTTTTCCTCATTTAACAAAACGTTTTCGTTTTTCTGGTGTGAAGAAGCCCGGAAGTCAACATCGCCGAAACGTTATGACAATCGCATTCAAGCTGTGAACATTAATCTGAACATAAAGAATGTAAATAATTTTACTGTTTATTTCAGACATTAGCAACAGCAGAAATATCTTTTTACTTATTTTTTTTAAACTTGTCATGTTTTACGCATTTAAGAAAACGTTTTTTGTTTTTCTGGTGTGAATAAAGTCGAATGTCAGCATTGCCGAAACGTTGTGACATGAAAGCTGTGGACATTAGTCTGAAAGTAAAAAATGTAAATAATTTTACCGTTTATTTCAGACTTTAGCAACATCAAATATATTTTTACTTAATTTTTCTTTTTGAAACTCGTCATGTTTTTCACATTTAACAAAAACGTTTTTGTTTTCCTGGTTGAGTAGTAAATACTTTTTGTATCAGTTATCTTTAGTTTCTCATCTGTAGAATTGCAAATTCTTTTTAGTCGATGCCTTGAAAAACTTTTTCAAATAATCATTTTTGTTATCTTCTCCAGCGAGACTAGATCTGCTTTGCAACTCGTTCTTTTCGTCTTTTTTTAATATCCTTGAAGGAATGATTCCCTTCTCTACGAATCGATTTTTTTTAAATCTTCTTGTAGTTTTATTATTTCATATCGTCTTACTATTAAATCCGGTATTCGTAAAGCTTTCCAGTTTATCGATTGTTTCAGAATAAGATTGGGAGATTCACGGGCATTATTTGTCCAGTTCATAGCAAATGTCTTTTCAAGTGAAGAATAAGTACGTATTCTTTATAATCTTTCATAAAATTAAAAAAAAATGAAATAAAAAAATTAAAAAAAAATTAAATAGTCGAATTCGCTTTGATATTTTGATTTAATTTCAGCAAATTTTTAAAAGTATTACTGTGGACTTTTAATTAAAGTTTTAAAAGGTATTACAGTAATTTAAATATATTATTTGAGGTTTTATTTTAGTTTTAATTGAAAGAAAATAAAAAAGACTTTTAAAAGAAAAGGTTACGTTTATTGAATGAAAAAATTCAGCTGTTTTTAATTCAATATCTTTAAAAAATTAAATCGAATATTTCACTTTATTACATTATATATTGTTATATTGTTGACCTGCTAATATCCATGAAAGGTATTTTAATTTAATATCTACGAAAGTAAAAATACCGTACCAAATTAAAAACATGACGAAAATTGATTAATTTAGCAGTTACTTCATGTAATATTGGAAAAGGATTAATTAACTTTCACTTAAGATATATTGAAAAACCACCAGTTAGCACTCTGGAATCAAAGGTTGGACAAAATGCATTCAAAGGCATGAGCATATAATGTAACCTATGATGTACAAAAGACCTAAAATGGCAAAATTGAAAACTACATCCACGGAGTCAATAAATAACAAATGTATATGCTCTCTCTCTCTCTCTCTCTGTCTTTCTCTCTCTCTGTTTCTATCAGTCTAGATAATTATTAAGTTCTAGAATGTCCTTATTATTCTGTAATGATATTATAGAACTTAGATTTATTTTAAAAAACCGCTCGTTGTAAAATTTTCTCATGAGCTCAGTATCGATAAAAAACCCATTTCTAGATATTCTCATTGAATATAACTGATAATTTTACCACAAAATGTCGACTATTTCTAACTCTTGCCTTCTTAACTGCAACAGCGAATGGCCTGAGAAAATATAAAAATGCTGTCATTAACCTAATCTAAAGATCTATACCCATTTTCTCACCATAAAATAATTTTCTTTAAAGAACTGAATAATATAAAACAAGCACTTATCAATAATAAGTACCCTAATGATATAGTCAACAATCAAATCAAAATTCACTTAAAAAACAATAATTTTAACAATAAAAAACCATAAACATAAACCTATTGACAGTAACGTTATTGGTATATATTGCCAAAATCAAATTACAAAATGACGGAAGAATAATAAAAAATATACATAGATATATAAGACAAGTCGATACAAATAAATAAATCAGATTCACTATTTGCTACAATAGATTCAAAACTAGGAACTTAGTTATTAAAAATTTAAAAAAAAACAAAAAACTTCCAAGCGCCTATACAGAACCAATGTTGTGTATGAGTATGCTTATCCACTTGGAGAATTTTTCTCTGTAAAAAAAAAACCAAAAAAAAACAATCACACCAAACGTTTTACAAAGGCTATA
The DNA here is from genome assembly GCA_903632075.3 of Acanthosepion pharaonis. Lineage (NCBI taxonomy): Eukaryota > Metazoa > Mollusca > Cephalopoda > Sepiida > Sepiidae > Acanthosepion > Acanthosepion pharaonis. The sequence continues at coordinate 2,411,627 of CAHIKZ030005533.1, forward strand.
CCACAACCACAGTCTCGCAGAGACTTAACTACCGTCTATCAGATCAGAATACCACCAGATAACACATTAATAAGAAGAAAAGGATCATAGTTACATTAGATTCACAAATAATAACAAAATACAAGCGAAATCAAATAGTAAAAAGAGTTATGGCCATTGAAGCTGATACAGAAAAAAACCGCCATCGATAAAGAAAAGCAATTATAACTGAAGAGCCCGCATCCTCAATTGTACATACTTAAAACACACACACCTAACATACGACACAACACTTTACCTATATCACAACACATACTAGTTTACGAGACTCACCATTTATTTCTACCTACCCTGATGATGATTAAGAATGTCGAAAGCTTGAACCATATTTCCTGTATACATTTCATTGGAAATGTATTTCGGCCTATTGCTCACTGAATTGCCTCCTTTTTTGAAAAAGATTATTCGTAACTTGGAAAAGATGATCAGTAAAATTAGTAGACACAAAATATCTGTTGTCTTTTAATAATACATACATGTTATGTATATATATATATATATATATATATGTATATATATATATATATATATATATATATATATATATATATATATATATATATATATATATATATATATATATATATACACACACACACATATATATATATATATATATATATATATATATATATATATATATATATATATATATATATATATATATATATATATATGTGTGTGTGTGTGTGTGTGTGTGTGTGTCTATGTAAGTGTTTGTGTGTCTCAAAGGGTGCTGAACTTTTTGAAGACCGGGCAAAGCTCAGAGAGCATGCAGAAAAACAGGAATCTTTATCGGCCAGTTGTGGGGATGTGTGGATCTGTGAGGTATATGACCGGACATTGCTGTCAAAGGCAGACCTAGTTAATCCCATGAAATAGCACGAAAGCAATCCAAACACTTGTTGTTCGTCCCATGCCGCGCATTGAGTTCCAGGATGGAAACCTTTCCTGCTCCCACTGCTCCAGTGTTGGCCGATCAGAATGATGGTCTTGTCACAGTAATGTCAACACCGTGTCTGTCGTCTGTATCATCGCCAATGGTCATGAGTACCAAATCTACTCCAAGTCATTTGGCAGGACAGAAAAATCACCAGAGGGTTCACGGACTGTCAATGAATGGAGTGTCAATTGTCTGACAAGAATTCGCAATCATGCTATATAATTCTTTTCGTTACTATATGTTGTTGTCCTAAATATCGTAAGAGATGACATATTTCACTATATTTAAACAATGGAAGTGAGGAAGAATTTAATATCAATATAAAGTGCCTAGAGCATTTATTTTTTTAATTCCTTTTTACCCAACGTAAGAAATTTGTCATTGTTAATTTCTATGATCTGTCACGAAAGTAAACCTTTTTTATTATATTTTTTACCGAAGATTCTTCCCTTGTGATTGACAATTATTTTGCTTCCCGTTTAGGTTTTAACCTTTGTGCAAGAAAGAGGCTTTCATACATGCTGATTATATTAGGTGCAATTAAAGAAAACAATTTTTAAATTCTAAAAGTTCATGACATCAAATCCGGCAACTTCTGAAACTTTACTATCTGCATAGTGTTGTAACAGATAACGAAATATGTGACACAGAAATATATATATATATATATATATATATATATATATATATATATATATATATATATATATATATATATATTTGTTTTAAAGTCATTATCGTATCTCGTGATACTTTGCTTAGTTTCTGGAAGGCATCATTTGTTATTCGACTGCAACTTCAGATTTATGTGTCATAATTCCGTCGTTTGTTACTACAGTAACCAAATCGATTAGATTCTGCACCTGCTTGAATCACTAATTTTTGCATTATTTAAGTACGTACGCAATATCAAATCACCTGTATGTAAGTGAATACCAGACAGCCCGCAGATAAAGAAGAGACTTGGAGTGACAAACGTTCTGGTTCTACCGATAAATGCTGTGAATACAGCATTCATACGAGGAAATTTAAAGGGAAACATTACCCCCCCCCCCCCGGAAAAAATTGAGAGTTGCGATCAGAATGGACCATCTGAAAGTAATGAGGCATACAAATAAGGAACGATCGAGAGCGCGTTAAAACATACTAACGCAAGAAGAAGTGGAGAAATTTCGATTAATGTCATCAAGGAATTGGTGTGAATGAAGGACAGAATAAAGTGAAAATAGGATACCGAATGGTTAAAAAGTTATTATCCAGTTCTTGAAAGGGGATGTCATATAAAATACAGCACCATTGAGCGGTTTAATATTTGTGGTTAATCCTTACTTTTTGTATTATTAAAAAAAAGTTCAAGTGGTAGGAATGTCGAACTGAACCCTTTATTTCACTCGCTGGGGTAGATTGTTCAAGTGCCACGTGCCATGTCTAATGGATGTTAGTTAAAAATTATCTCATGTTAATTCACCTCTCCAAGTTCTCCACTGTCTTAACCTGGTATTGAACTCACAACTTTTTGGGTCCTGTCACTTAATGTCACATGGCACAGTGGATAAAGGCGTTGGTTTGATCCAGTGACAAGACCCAAAAGAGTTGTAAGTTCAATATCCGGTTAAGGTAGTGGAGAACATGGAGAGGGGAATTAACAGGAGATAACTGATAATTGACACCCATTAAACATGGCATGTGGAACTAGTACAGTCTACCCCAGTGAGAGAAATAAAGGGTTCAGTTCGACATTCCAACCACCTGAAGAAGGCCGGAGCGTACAACGGCCGAAACGTTCTAATAAATATGGCAACAAAGATGAGAACAATAGTCTGAATAATGTAAATAGTGTACATAATACCTCATCTCAGAAATATTGACAGATACTGAAAGGCCGAAACGTTGTAATAAATATGGCGCGAAAGATGAGGACAATAGTCCGAATAATGTAAATAGTGTACATAATACCTCATCACAGAAATATAGACAGATACTGAAAGGCCGAAATGTTGTAATAAATATGGCGACAAAGATGAAAACAATAGTCCGAATAATGTAAATAGTGTACATAATACCTCATCTCAGAAATATAGACAAATACTGAAAGGCCGAAACGTTGTAATAAATATAGCGAGACAGATGAGGACAATGGTCCCAATAATGTAAATAATGTACATAATACCTCATCTCAGAAATATAGACAGATACTGAAAGGCCGAAACGTTGTAATAAATATAGCGACACAGATGAGGACAATGGTCCGAATAATGTAAATAGTGTACATAATACCTCATCTCAGAAATATAGACATAATAAAAAAAAAACTTTATTCCATCGGAAGAATATAAATACAGATGAAAAATGTTTTAATATAATAAAAAAATATTGAAATAACTATTATTAA